>JNEY01000201.1:169656-184380 GCA_020875895.1 Aphelenchus avenae
CCCACAGATTTCAAAACCCCACAGATTTCATGCGTTTCCCCCACAGATTTTAAAAATCCGCTATTTTAACATTCACCCGGCTAGGAACGCTTAGGCTGAGGCTTAGAGGTTAGTGCTGTTTGATTAGGGCTTAGGCTTAGGAATTAGTGAGTTTTTGAAATCTGTGGGGGAAACGCATGAAATCTGTGGGGTTTTGGAATCTGTGGGGGAAACGCTGTAAATTAGTGGGTGCGCGAAATCTGTGGGGGAAACGCTGCAAAATAGTGGGACTTTGAAATCTGTGGGGGAAACGCTGCAAATCTGTGGGTGTTCGAAATCTGTGGGGGAAACGCATGAAATCTGTGGGGTTTTGAAATCTGTGGATACTCGTATACTCCGGCTACAACCCACGTCAGCCTTGTACTATCCGAAATGCTTCCGGTAGAACATCTGAAAGTCGTCTTCGGCGCACTGTCGAGGGACGATTTGGACGCTGTGATGCTGACGGGCCGCCTATTCCACGACATCGTTCTTCGCGTTTCCACCAAGGAGCCTCTCCGCTACTTGCAGAAGCGAATATTCTGGGGCACGAAAACTTCGAGTTTGTCCTCACCTCGCGAAAGGTTTATCTTTGCGAGTCCAGCGGTAACTTCCGACGGCACATGCGATTCGCGGGCGTTGGTACGCTGCGGTAAGTTTCACGCAATCAAGTGCACAAAGGATAGTCGGACGATGCCTACCGCCCACGTAAGATATGTATCGTGAACCGGCCCACCTAAGGTGCCGTGCAGGATCTTTGCTTATTTAATGACTTTGAAGTATTATTTCAGAGTGTGTTAGCCTAAAATAGACCGTCGCGAGTGCAATTTTTGGCTTATGTTGGGAAACTTTGTCTAAAAGCTAACCATTTCAGCCAAAAAATAGCCTGCCGCAGGAGCCGCTAGAGCAATTTTTAGGCTTGCGAGGCAATAATTCATGGAAAACTGGCCTAAATCAGCGCGGCAATAAATAAATGAATGAACGAATGAAAAAACAAGCGCGAATTTTCTAAATGAAAAATTTGACTTGGTCCCTCCTCACCTCTCGCGGGCCTTCGGCCCGGCTAGAGGGGGGCACGCCGCCCACATCGCCCCCCCCTAAATACGCCACTGGTGCCGTGACCTAAAAAATCTCTGAATTCATGGATTTTGCATAGATTTCTGTCTGCCTGCTTCCCGTCTGCGCCTAGCCTTAACCGCTCGGCTCTAAGCCAGCAGAATAGCTCGCCTGCCATTATATTCTGCCACATGCTTGCCATCGCACTTGCCGATATCCTCTTAGTCGAAACCGAAAATTTCAGCGCTGAAGTTGAAGTTTTTGCAACTTCAACGCCGAGATTTTAGTTTTACACAGTGTAATAAGGCTTGAATGTCGGCATCTGGGAAGAATTTTTACGTTGAAGTTGAAGTTGAAGTTTTTTTGGACTTCAACGTTGAGGTTGATGTTGAAGTTGAAGCTTTTTTGACTTCAACGTTGAAGTTGAGGTTGAATTTGAAGTTTTTGGACTTCAACGTTGAGGTTGAGGTTGAAGTTGAAGTTGAAGTTTTTTCGTATTTTGAAGCCCTGCCTCCAAGGCCGCTTAGCGTAGTGGAAGTGACCCATTGTCTCAAAAGTAATTCTGGATGCTCCTCGAGGTTAAATACGAGTTTGTAGGCGTTTTTTTCGTGAATCTGGCTCTGGCTCGGATTTGCAAGACTTCCCATGCATGGTCCGAAATTTCGTCACAGTTGTACTGTGCCCAGCTCCAAGCTTCTTGCTACGAGTGCGTTATACTTCGGAATGCTACAGACGCTACGCATTCATTTCTGAAGGATATGAAAATTCCGAAACAGGCAGCAGGGCTGGGCGGGATTATTTTAGTGACCGAGACCAATAGTACAGATATACCGGGACGGAGACGCGCCCAGTCCTGACAAGTAGCCTATCTTTACATGATTTCGTCGAAGCCGCGATGGAACGCCGCTATGCCGTAAAGATCCTTGTAGACGCGTACGTTGACCGCATCGTCAATCAGCACACTTCGGAAGTGCTGGTCATCAGCCATGGAACGGACATGTAATGGAATCATTACATCGAAGTGGAACGAAAGCCGACGGGCGGAAAGCAGTAAATATTCCATCACACACGATTCTGCTGATCCAGCCGATTTAACAATTGTTCTGCTAGCCACCTGTCTTTTCCCTTGCCCCGAGTCCCTTCGTTTCTTTTGATTAAAATTATTGCTCTTCTCACTCGTTTCGCGTTCATGTAGTCGCGACTAACTTCCAGTGTTCGACACTTAACGACATGCTTCGAGAGATTTGGAGGTTACTTCAGAAAACAAACTATACAAAAATGGAACAGTGCTGCTGTAAATGAACAACTGGAAACTGAACGGCCGAAACGGTCAGTGGGAAACGGAACGCTCCGGAAAACCGCTAGTCTCAACGAATGAAAATATGAAATAAACTTTTTATTCATTTCTTTTTTGGCCGGGCTAAGGCGGACCCTTTTGTGAAGAAAACAATTTAAAAGTCATCACTGCTAGAAGAGAAACCGCCTGCGGGGAGTACAATTTCGACAATAATTCTTTCGACAGTACCACTTTTTGAGTACGCCCCTCGACGTCCCGCTTTCAACATAACGCTTTCGACAGTACCACTTTATCGGTACGGCACCTCGACAGTACCGCGTTCGACAGTACTTACTCAGTACGCACATGTGCAGTGCATGTTAAGCACGACGGAGTCATTCAATGGGTGTTATCTTGTAAAGCCTAAGCCTAAATCAAGTCTTAACAACCTAAGCCTAAGCGTGAACGTCGGGTGAGTAACCCATAAGCTCAGTAAGTAACAGTGGCGTACCGACAGTGGGGGCAGGGGAGGGGGCCATGGCCCCCCCAAATTTCGGAGGTCAGGAAAAGTAGCAAAGGGGGGACCCTCATGTTCGCGGCGACCGAAGGCCGCCGCGAAAAATATGGTAAGGGGGTACCAAGGGGTATTTTTTCGGCGGATAGGATCTTGGCCCCCCCCTAGACCCTTGGCCCCCCTAAAATCGGATGCTCGGTACGCCACTGGTAAGTAACTCTTAAGCTCGGTGCACAAGTGCAACACATGCCGACAAATGTAGATAATTGCCTAGTGCGTAACTAATTCTGGGCCAACAATAAGTTTTAATGCTCCCAAAATGTACTTACTTGAGTTAAGCGACATTTGAGCCGGTTTAGTGCAAAGAATAATGAGCATAAAGTCCATTTGGCCTGCGGCGGCCTGTTTATCTATGTGTTACATAATCATGAATTTACGATCATAATTTGAAGACTTGGTCAAGCCCTGAATTGTCTTTGCATGATCTGACTGCTCTCGCTTAAAAGTGATTATGCTATGAGCCATGTCGTTTTGAGGCCAGAGTCGTTGCGTCAAGCCCTGAATTCGGAATTGAGTTATCTTGCTTCCGAGCTCTGAGTAGTCATCTGGGTCGTCTTGCTTAAGCTCAGCCTTAAGGTCTGAGTCGTCTTGTTTAAAGCTCAGTGTTGAGGTCTCCGTACTCCCTGTGTCGCGTTGGTTCCCCCTCCCCCTGCGTACTTTTTTTATTGCCTGTACTGCACCGGCAACCGCCGCAAAGTCGACTTATTATGCGAAGATGAAGGGGCACCAACGAAGTTTTAGTCGAAAATTTGACTAATGTAGAGAAAATTTTGTCGGTCGGAGCTTAGCGGCGGGACAATTTATGTAGCGCTTAGGATTACATAATCCACCTCATGGATGCTCGCCGCCCGTCGGCTTACAACTCTAGTCCAGACCCCCGTGTCATGGGCGCACCCTTTACGTGATCGATAGGCTTTTGGCATAATCGCTTAGAGCCTTTCTAGGTCAGCGCAATCTTAATCCTTCGGGATCGGCATGCCACCAGTTTACTCTGTTTACTGCTGCCAAACTGTCTGCTTTTAACCTAAGCATCCCTGGATGCATGTCTGAAACGTCGAAATGGGCATAGGGCGGGCTGGGAACCTATAACAATCCACGCACCACTGTGGTAAATCCGTAGAAATGTGCTTAAAGTATTCCACGTAGGGACGAACAATGTTCGCCTTCCGTTTCCTCCACGCATTTCTCACATAAGCAGCTAGTATGCTGCGGTGGCTGGCGATCGTTCGGTTAATGTCGGCTGTAGCAGCTTCGCTTGAATGTGGGAAGGTGCCGCTGGACAATCCGCTGAAACCGAGGGTAGGTTCCAGTCACTTATATTAGTATACTTTCGGTTGTCCCTCGGTACACCAACGTCCAAGCCATGAAATTTCGCGCCGTTCCGAGTAAAGATCGGCGGTACCGTACCGGCTACCGTACTGTCGGTCCGGCAGTATGGTTTGGGTGGGTCAGTACGGTTCGGCAGTACTATAAGGGTGGAGGCCCAGTACGGGAAGTGCGGTACGGCTTCGATTTTCTGGTATTTTTTGCGAGTACGCGCCGTACTAGGGTCATACCAGACCGTATTACGGCCCGTACTGTCGGTACGGCAGTACGGTAAGGGGGGGGGCAGTACGGCACGGAGTGGTCAATACGTTGCGGCAGTACGGTAAGGTGGGCAGTACGGCACGGAGTGGTCAATACGTTGCGGCAGTATGGTACGCTTGAGATTTTCCGATCTTTGGTTTCGAGGCCGGTGAAAAAATGCCGTTAGGGTCGCCCAGAAATTGGTCATAAAGGTTTATAGAACCCTCGTCCGTCGCTGATCCCTTGCATTTTACTGCTTCGATGTATGAAAAATGACAGAAATTGTACGTCAGTGAACGCGTAAAATGGCTGGTCGCTATACAAGAGACGCATATCGGAATACATCATTCAAAACCTTTACTTGCCGTACTCTTTTTGGATACGTTACGAAAAAATAGGTTATTAGTAATGTTCTCTTTGCTTCAGGTCATGGGCGGACACGCCCCCGCGGAAGGCAACTGGCCTTTTCTCGCCCGTATAAGTAGCGGGTGTACCGGGTCGATAGTCGGACGTCGGTACGTGTTGACAGCGGCCCACTGCATCGACGACGGCGATCACCCGATGCCCGAAAACATTAACGCAAGCGATTTCATAGTGTACACAGACGCGGTTCGAATAGAGAACCAAATAGGGCGAAAAGTGAAGAACGTCCTCCCTGGCCCTCAGTGGTACAAGCAGTCGCCGGATCACAAGGCGGACGACGTCGCACTTCTCGAACTCGAAGAGCCGATCGAGTTCAACGACTACGCTCAGCCGATCTGCCTGCCGAAGTCCTTCCGAGAGCGCCCTGGGGACTCCGGATACTTCGTAGGATGGGGAACTCGAAACAGTACATACATGGGTCTTTGCTCATGAGACCGCTATTAAAGCCGTGCCCGGACCGCACAACGGAAGCGATTACGAAGGAGGGCCCGCCGTTGCGTACGAGAACATATTTACATTCCGGAAGTGGAGCCATTGCAGGTAAGAGCAATGGCGATGGGAGCTCCACGCGTGACTAGAGAGGGGGAGCGTCCACCGAATCTTGTGTCTTTTTTTTGTGTCTCGTACACAACGCTTTTGTGTACGGTAATTTGTGTCTTCTTTTTGTGTCTGGTCATGTGTGTCTATAGACACAACTTTGTGTCTTGATTTTGGAACTTTGTGTCTTCTTTTGTGTCTCGGTAGTTGTGTCCCAAAATTTCTAAAAAAGACACAAAAATTCAGACACAACTGCTGAGACACAAAAATACCTAGTTGAATTAACGGTGTTTCTGCTATATTTTAGGTCTTTGGCTACGACCGCGTCGTAATTAGAATTTAGGGCGACCTTACGGGCGCGCCCCATGTCATTTGTGGCGCAAGCGATACGCAAAACCTAATCCTGAAAGGCTTAGCCAGGATCTGACTGATCTGTCATAAAACTGACTAGATAAACCGCGACTAGGCTGAGGCTTAGGCCGCGGCCGAGGAACTAGTGTCGATGCGTATTGTGCCGTTGTGAACTTGTGCCGACCCAAACTACTCGAAAACGCTCACTGCTTAATTGACGTCTACCTGCGCACCACCTGGCGACGTTTCCTTCCTCTTGCGAAGTCGTTCCAGCTTCAGTAATGTTTTTTTTGCTTTGGTATTGTACCAGTATTGGGTACAATAAAAGGTTCATCGTGCATTTATACAGACTCGGGCACGACGTACGCCTGTGGCCACCGATTGACGAGATAGACCGCGTTATTAAGAGCTTAAAATTCTAATTTTTCGCTTATCGGCACAAATGACATGGTACAAGTTGTCGGCACGCATGGCTTTTGTTNAATAAGTTTTAATGCTCCCAAAATGTACTTACTTGAGTTAAGCGACATTTGAGCCGGTTTAGTGCAAAGAATAATGAGCATAAAGTCCATTTGGCCTGCGGCGGCCTGTTTATCTATGTGTTACATAATCATGAATTTACGATCATAATTTGAAGACTTGGTCAAGCCCTGAATTGTCTTTGCATGATCTGACTGCTCTCGCTTAAAAGTGATTATGCTATGAGCCATGTCGTTTTGAGGCCAGAGTCGTTGCGTCAAGCCCTGAATTCGGAATTGAGTTATCTTGCTTCCGAGCTCTGAGTAGTCATCTGGGTCGTCTTGCTTAAGCTCAGCCTTAAGGTCTGAGTCGTCTTGTTTAAAGCTCAGTGTTGAGGTCTCCGTACTCCCTGTGTCGCGTTGGTTCCCCCTCCCCCTGCGTACTTTTTTTATTGCCTGTACTGCACCGGCAACCGCCGCAAAGTCGACTTATTATGCGAAGATGAAGGGGCACCAACGAAGTTTTAGTCGAAAATTTGACTAATGTAGAGAAAATTTTGTCGGTCGGAGCTTAGCGGCGGGACAATTTATGTAGCGCTTAGGATTACATAATCCACCTCATGGATGCTCGCCGCCCGTCGGCTTACAACTCTAGTCCAGACCCCCGTGTCATGGGCGCACCCTTTACGTGATCGATAGGCTTTTGGCATAATCGCTTAGAGCCTTTCTAGGTCAGCGCAATCTTAATCCTTCGGGATCGGCATGCCACCAGTTTACTCTGTTTACTGCTGCCAAACTGTCTGCTTTTAACCTAAGCATCCCTGGATGCATGTCTGAAACGTCGAAATGGGCATAGGGCGGGCTGGGAACCTATAACAATCCACGCACCACTGTGGTAAATCCGTAGAAATGTGCTTAAAGTATTCCACGTAGGGACGAACAATGTTCGCCTTCCGTTTCCTCCACGCATTTCTCACATAAGCAGCTAGTATGCTGCGGTGGCTGGCGATCGTTCGGTTAATGTCGGCTGTAGCAGCTTCGCTTGAATGTGGGAAGGTGCCGCTGGACAATCCGCTGAAACCGAGGGTAGGTTCCAGTCACTTATATTAGTATACTTTCGGTTGTCCCTCGGTACACCAACGTCCAAGCCATGAAATTTCGCGCCGTTCCGAGTAAAGATCGGCGGTACCGTACCGGCTACCGTACTGTCGGTCCGGCAGTATGGTTTGGGTGGGTCAGTACGGTTCGGCAGTACTATAAGGGTGGAGGCCCAGTACGGGAAGTGCGGTACGGCTTCGATTTTCTGGTATTTTTTGCGAGTACGCGCCGTACTAGGGTCATACCAGACCGTATTACGGCCCGTACTGTCGGTACGGCAGTACGGTAAGGGGGGGGGCAGTACGGCACGGAGTGGTCAATACGTTGCGGCAGTACGGTAAGGGGGGCAGTACGGCACGGAGTGGTCAATACGTTGCGGCAGTATGGTACGGTTGAGGTTTGCCGATCTTTGGTTTCGAGGCCGGTGAAAAAATGCTGTTAGGGTCGCCCAGAAATTGGTCATAAAGGTTTATAGAACCCTCGTCCGTTGCTAATCCCTTGCATTTTACTGCCTTGACGCATGAAAAATGACAGAAATTGTACGTCGGTGAACGCGTAAAATAGCTGGTCGCTATATAAGAGACGCGTATCGGAATACATTATTCAAAACCTTTACTCGCCGTACTCTTTTTGGATATGTTACGAAAAATGGGTTATTCGTAACGTTCTCTTTGCTTCAGGTCATGGGCGGACACACCCCCGCGGAAGGCAACTGGCCTTTTCTCGCCCGTATAAGTAGTATAAGTAGCGGGTGTACCGGATCGATAGTCGGACGTCGGTACGCGTTGACAGCGGCCCACTGCATCGACGACGGCGATCACCCGATGCCCCAAAACATTAATGCAAGCGATTTCGTAGTGTACACAGACGCGGTTCGGACGGAGAACCAAATAGGGCGAAAAGTGAAGAAGGTCCTCCCTGGCCCTCAGTGGTACAAGCAGTCGCCGGATCACAAGGCGGACGACGTCGCACTTCTCGAACTCGAAGAGCCGATCGAGTTCAGCGACTACGCCCAGCCGATTTGCCTGCCGACGTCCTTCCGAGAACGCCCTGGGGACTCCGGATACTTCGTAGGATGGGGAACTCGGAACAGTACGTGCATGTGGAGTCTTTGCTCATTCGACCGCTATTAAAGCCGTGCCCGAACCGCACAACGGAAGCGATTACGAAGGAGGGCCCGCCGTTGCGTACGAGAACATACATACATTCCGGAAATGGAGCCATTGCAGGTATGAGCAAGGGCGATTCAGGTTCCCGGTCCCGGTTTCAGAATTTGGTAAGTCCCAGTTCCGGTCCGGAGCCCAAAGAAAAATACGCCCAACCTTGAGCCCCATTCATGATCAAGGAGGAACAAGGCTAGTAAGTAAGGAAGTTTCTCAACGAAAGCTTGTCAAATAACCTTAAAGTCGATGTACCACTGCGGTAGTCCATGGGGTACCACCATGACGAGAACCGTTACGTCAAGACCCCAACCATGACATGAGCCGTGACGTGGATTACGGATAGCGCTACGTCACGGGTTTCCAAATCTAGTTAATTTTGCATCCTATGAAGTATTCCCCCGCGGTGGTGCCAGGCCCCTCCCTCTGAGGGGTGGGGGCGGGAATTGTTGCCGGGATGGTCTACCACATCCCCTGCGGCGAAGCCACGGAGGGGACACGCCGCTTTGGTCGCATGAGGAAATTTTGAGTTTAAACTTTCCCAGAAATGCTAAAAGGGGTGATTGGCCTGCCGGTAACAAAATGCGTCGTTTGCCGAATGAAAACCCTGATCTTACTGATTAGTGTCGCTGACACGGAACAAAAAAAAACGAATTTTCAAAGGAATTCAAAATTGGATTCCTCCCTCCCCTCCCCTCCACCGGGGCCGATTCGCGTCTGACGCCAGTTCCCACAACTCAAATTACCATCTTTTACATTCAACAGTACCATCGAGTACGACTCCTTTCGTCACTCCTGATCCCGGCACCTGTGGGTTGCTGGTCCTGTTCGCAAAAAGGACGCTAAATGCTTCATACGACGATAAGTATGACTTTAAGCCTGTAGGAACTGCCTAAATCAAATGGCTTGCACACTCCAAGCATAGTTGCTTGCCTCGAAACAACATTATGGCCTGCCATCAGCTTGCCTCTGCAAAACAACAAACAAGACGGCTCGGCGTGTTTCTTACTCGACCTGCACTTTTAAGTTGTTGTCGATGTTTTTCACGCTGATGTTGTTGATACGCTGACAATGAATCTTCTTTAAATACCTCGGCAGGTAAACAACTTCAAATAATCTTGCGTGATGGGCGTTCTTCAAGCAAACTAATGTCCCAGGCAACTGTTCTAGGCTTAAGCAACAGGCCTGAAATACTCTATCTTGCTAATAACCTGATTAACGAGCCATTGCACTATGCCCCGCTATGCCTGTGAAGCCCAGACTTCACATTTGGAATTGCTCTGTCGGTGCCTGCAGAGGGTTCATTTTGGTTAAGATGGCCAATTTTTGGGACTTAATTTTGCCCCGTAAGCACAAACTTGCTCCAGGCCGCCTGCAGCCGGCTGGTCTAGGCTAGAACACGGTGGAAAACCACTTTAAAGCCGTAAAAGGACAAAAATCCGGCATGTAGAAAAAGTACCAAGGGGGACCAAGGCAATTTTTTCCGTGGCAAAATGATAAGTCTTCCTCCCCGCCCGCCTACCTGTGTTCCCTACATCTCAGGGCGGCCACGAGACGACTCTGGGCCCGTTGCAGTTGCGCGAAAAATTGACTTCGCGTACCTCCTGTTTAGATAAAGAGTAGTAACCCCAGCTTTACCTCGCCTGGCACGAGTCATGTAAACAGCTTTCGGTGTTGTGCTTCCAATGACGTGTTTCTATCTCGTCCGCTGCTTACTATTTTAAGCTGGATCAGCAACTGACACGAAGTGTGTTTTCACTTAGCATTCCCTGTTACACTAAAGGCCCGCTCATCTACCGCCCGAATGTTCCTACGTGCGTTCCATCGAACGCGACCCCGAACACTAGCCCGTCCCATAAATCAGCGGGCGAAGCATCGAAGGAACCGCTGGACCGTAGATCAGGGAATCAGCGGGACAGCTCAACAGCCGCGTCGCTCCAAACCGATGCTTTCTTTTTTGATCTTGCCCTTTTAAATTGCTGTCGTTGTTTGCTCTCGCTGTTGTTTTCTAGTGTTTTGGGATTGACGACATGTTTTTTTAACTTAATGCGGATGAGGAGCTCCTGATTAAGTACCACCAAGTTTGTAGGCGAATGATTAGTGGGATTAACTTTACCACGCTTAAATGTCGCCGGTCTCCTGTATTTTTCAATCTTTATCTTACCCAATAGGGAAAATTTCAGCTCGAGTCAAGGGTGTAGACGGCAGGGGTGGGGTCCTCAAGGAAGCATTTCCCGCTTGTTAAGAATACCTAGTTAGGTAGGCCAAAATCGGGACAAGTGAAAACGACAAATATGGGACACTTGCGTAAGCAATAGCCTCATTCTAACGCAATTGACTCTTCGTGGTCGGGGGGGGGGGGGTGGAGCCCGGAACGCTATCCTATCAAGTGCACGCCTTCTTGCCATAAAGCATCACTAAACTAACTAACAGTTGACCGATGCATTAGTGAAAAGCCTCGTGTAAAGGTCGTATTATGCAGAATCAACGTCAGCCCTACTTTCACGTCCGACTCCTTGACCTCATCCAAGCGCCTTTGTTGCCTGCTCAACAGTTTCAAGTGGGCCTGAATACATGGCCCACAGCAGGATAGCGCTTGAGTTCTGCCTTGTTTCCACTATTAATCCGATTAATGTCGTCCTTCCATGTGTGTCTACATGCGTTTCATCAAACGCAGCCCCATCGGTCGGCCGCATAAAAGGAACAGTTAAACTCAGCAGATGGTATGCGAGGACTTTCGCATAATCTCCCGATTAGATTCTGACAGGACCCTGTCGACTGTGCTCTTCGATCCGCAGAAACAAACGACGGAAACAGCCAACACGATTCACGACTTTAAACTAGCATCTGTTTTGCTATATCTGTCGCGCTTTCAACCAAAGTCTGTTTACTTCTGTTGCCTTTTTCCCATGGTTGTTGACTAGCGCTCGTTCGTTTGAGGCTTGCACTCTTATCCCGTTGTTGTGACACTTGACGGAGTGATCTTTCGACTATTTCGATGCTTTAAGCCGAACACTCCAGTGGATAAAGTTGCGAACATGTAGGACTTGCCGTGCCTACGACCCCAAAGGTGGACGAAGACTGCAATCTTTGTGTCCAGACAAAAATTGGAATCCATGAGGCAAACCACATTAGCAAACTTTCTTGTAGTGTTTTATGGTCCCTGCGGTTATTTTGAAACATGGCTCTTCGACGATCAGCCAGCTGGAAGGCTAACTTCGCATTCAATAACAGAAAACTATTCTACATTCTGAACTATACCGACCTGTAGCATACACCGATCGTCAGAGTGGTTGGAACGGTCGCAGCCCTCAATCACTACCTCTCGGAACTAATGTTCTCTGCTAAATCGCATGGCCTATGCTCGCTAGTTTCCTATCATCATCCCGCTTATCGACCCACCCTCGTGTGCCTACGTGCCTTTCGTCAACACCGACCCCATCGTCGGTCGTTTCAATAACAACGCTTTGTGGACCTGTCGGCTGCACCTGCAGCCGCCCATCACGGGATCATGGGGCCGAACATCGCGAGAGAGCCGTTTTTAGCACGCGAGCGACCTCGAACACGCCGCTTCCACGTGTTCTCTCTCGCCTGCCGCGTTCCATTTCCCTTTTCCCCGGCGGGATAATCGGCGAGAGGGGAAATGTGACCTTCCCCGCTGAGAGGGGCAAGCGAATGGGCGGCGTAAACAAGCCCGGTCCCGCGACGGCTGGGCGCCGCTGAGTCGCCTCGCCGGCTGAGAGCAGCTATAGCGCGGCGCAGCAGCGGGTGTTGTTGACGGCTTTTGCACTTTTAGCCGACTGCGCCCGGTTGCAAACGCGGAAAGTGGGGCTTATTTTATGTGAAGACCGAGTGGTACGCCGCTTCACTCGTTCCTATTCTGTCCCCGTCTCGCTAAGAAGCTTCTTGAGGGTGCTAATTTCCTGAAAGCTTCGGCTAAGCCGGAGTTGGACGCTGCTATGCGTGGCAGAATGGACCCATTCTTAGACGCTAAATTTAGCTGGAAATTTGTTGACTCCCCTGAAGGCCTGGAATTTATCGGCTTAAAATGTATCAGCTTGACTGAAAGATGCACTATTGGCCAGTCTTCTTGTTAGAGCAGGGGGAAAAGGCTATCTTTTTTTGGCAAACAAAGACTTTTACGCGTATCCTCCTCAAAGGGGCTTGGTTTCGTGCTAAAGCTTATTACGAAATTTAGGCTGGGCTAAGCGTCTGAACGCTTTTTAGGCTGGCTACTTTGACGACCTTCAACTGCAGGGGCATTCGATTCCCGAGCTAGCCGGTTTTTCGCCCGCATATACGGCTAATTTTTTTGGGCTTGCGCAAAACATTAATCGTGATTTCAGCCGGGTCCCACAAAAGCGTCATCGGAAGCAATTTGCCGATAACTGTTTTCTTCGTTTATAATGCGCCTTGCCGCGTACATCCATCAACAAACTTTTATATAGTTTGATTCGCCATTAAGCTTGAAAGTGTCACAATATGCTTGTAGTAAGCCTTTTGCAATGCCGGTTTCTTCCTTCTTAAACTTGCCTACCGCTTTTCAGTCTTTCAACGACTATCTTTACTTCGCCTTTTACCTTCGAATCACACATGTCAACCGCAATGCAGTCCACTTGGCAATCGTCTACGAAGCTCTTGGTCGTCGTTTGGTCTCGCTCGTTCAAGAAGGAAGTCCAGTAAGTTACCACTTTAAGGGTATAATTGTTTTTAATATCCATCTTTCTATTTTCTATACTCAGATAAAATACTAACATTTAATATGATTGTAAAAGCGTAAAATAACTAGAATAAAATTGAAAAATAATTCTAAGTGATCTTAAAATACAACAACCAAAACTTTAAAAAGCATGCAAGACTTAGTTTAATAAAAGGCGAATACAGATTCTGACACATTTTACCCATACTGCAACTTCAGGTCCCTCGCCCGGTACTCGACCGGCCCCATGCCGGAGGAGCCCCATCGCCACCACGACACCGCTTACTGGCCGGTCACCGCTCGCCACCGCGAGTCGGAGTCGGAATTGGCTGGCGTGAAGCGTCCACACACGCCGGAGTACCTGCACGAGCCGCATCACAAGCTGGACTACGAGGTTGCGGAGCCCGGCCATTCGTCGAGCATCCTCAAGTTCATCGCGAAGCACTTCGTCCCGGACGCTGCGCTCGAGATGGCTCTGGGTAAGCACTTGTTTTCAAAGGACCATTTGATGGACTTCAAGCAAGGTCCTCCCAGTTACTTCTGCTACTAGCATAGCTCAATTTGAATCGCCAAGGGTAAGGATCGATAACGCGTAGCCTAACCGTACTGACCCTCAACGTACCGTACTCCGTACTGTGCGGTACGGAGTACGGTACGGGCCGTAGTACGACCCGTACTAGTGCTAAAGTCGAGAAAACTGGAGCCGTACCGTACTCCTCATTGGACGACCCAACGTACCGTACTCTGTCCTGGACGGAAACCGCCGTACCCCACAGTACGGAGTACGGTACGGTACGGCCGTACCATCTGTACGAATGCAGACCTTTGGCCAAGGGTTTTTCAAAGGTGCGAGACCTTGAAGCTTTTAATGGGCATAGGAAATCGACCTAGATTGACTAGGGCTTCAGCTGGTTGTCATAGGTCTCTCGGCAATTTCTCCCGTGGATGCCCTCAGCGCAACTTAGCTAAACTTGCCTTCCAGGCGCTCCCGCCAAGGAGATGGAGGACTACTACGAGGACCTCGTGGAGCGTGTCATTGGCGAGAAGGCCTCCCTGCTCGGCTTCCGCGGCGACCACCTCTGCGCCATTCACTTGAGCTCGATTCGTGACTTCGGCGACGCCAGCCGTGGCGAGAAGCCGCCGAAGGCGATGCATCCGAAGGACTACGTTAAGGGTAAGCAAATTTAAACTGGAAAAAATCGTGTGTTTTTCTAAAAATGTTTGCAACAACAATTACGAAGGCGTGCGGAAGTTTTCGTTTTAATTTCTTTTCTTGCCTTATATCTTGGAACTCCTATTACAATCTACATAATAAAAATGGTTTTAATTTTGCAAATTACCTAAGCCGCTTTTTCCAGAGATCTCGGAGGGCAAGTACGGCCATCGCTCCGCGAACAAGATCAACGCGTTCCTTCGCGCCCTCGAGGAGGACATGCCGAGCGTCTTCCCTGAGTGCCGTCGCATGCTCTACATGGAGATCGCCTCCGTCGCGAACGACCTTCGACAGT
>JNEY01000201.1:197115-224698 GCA_020875895.1 Aphelenchus avenae
GGCCGAAGGCCGCCGATAGGTAAGGGGGGACCGTTTGGTGAAGAAAAATTTTGAGAAAGTTAGTAAAAAATTTAAGATAAAAAGGCTCTAAATTAATTAATATGGTCTAATATGCTATTTTTAACGTTATTTTAGGGATCTGAGGCCATTTTGACCCCTTTTTGTCCCATTTTAGGGGTCCACCCCCTGTCCCCGACCTCCACCCCCCTATTCTGAAATCCTGCATACGCCCTTGGTAAGATCCCGAGCTTGGCGACTCGGCGGGTCCTTTTGTACTCACCAGCATATACTACAAACCATGAAACGCACACGCAAGAGAACAGCGGAGGTACCTTACGTTAGCCACTTGCCACGTATGGCCGTCAGATGAATGGGAAATAGCGCGTGTGCACTTTCCATGGTTATCGACTCGGGATATCCTAGTATGGGTACGATCTACTTAGCTAGCGTGTGCACGAAAGCATGCTGCACGCTTTGTCGTTAATTTTGTTATCCTTCTGTAATGATTCGACATACCAGAACTGGGATTGAGCCTCGGTCTCGGACATTTTGGAGGTCCGGTCTCGGTCGAAAAACCATGACTAAACCGAGACTTTGAGACGGCGCCGCTAGGCGCCACCCAGCGAAAATTTTTCATTCGATCGTCATTTTCATGAAAATTTGTTGGCGTCGCTTGCCGTGAGCCTTATCTTTATGGTACCTTAATCAGTAGAGGTCAAGCACGGATTTTCTACCGCTACTGCCCTACCCCTGCCTAGTACGTGCCATAATACTTGTTGAAGTCTCGATCTCAATCTCGGAATACCGAGAGTCTCGGGCATTTTGTTGGTCTCGGCCTAGGTCTCAGTTGGTTTTTGCACTCTCAGTCTCGTTTTAATTTATAGGCCAGGCTCGGTCTCGTTATATTGTTCGCACCAAAAAATTATATCCGGCTTTTTTTGCAGTGCCTTCCCGCTTGTCGACGAACGGAGTTCCGCGTCACCGCCGATCGCAATCGGCGGCTACCGGCAAGCTGGAGAGCTGAGGCTCCGTTCCGGTTCGCGATGACCTTCAACGACCTCCAAAGCGTGGAATACGACGAGATTGTGACGACCTCTCTGCCTGGATTTATTTCGCAAATCGGCGGCCAGTACGGGCTTTGGCTCGGCATCACTAGCACCGTCATAATTCAGCTGCTCTTCTCCGTATACCAATGGCTCTTGTTTTCTTGGAAGCGATGTAGATCTTCCTCAGCTTAAATTTTTTCTGTAACCATCTTGTTTGGAATTTGGTCATTGTGCCAAAAAACAAATGTTAAAGAGGCCGGACAGAGCCGAAAAAATTGTAAGGGTCTCCCCCCCCCCCTTTTGCCTCCCCACCCCCTCGCCCTCCCGAGGGGTTCTAGCTGCGTCCACGATGGCCAGTGAGCGCAGGCAATAAACATTCAAGACGGATACGGGGGTAGGTTTGACATGTAGCAAGACTGAATCGAAGCGATATGGTCATTATGACGTTATCGACCAAGGCTTCGCAAACACTTTGGACGGAAATAAACATACGACAATCTAGTTCTTTTCCAGGCAAGCAGGCACATTGTTCGACCCGCGAAGGTAGCGAAGAGCGATGTCCTCGAGCTCTGTTGGAAGGAAGGTTATCGGAATGTGGATGAAGATCGTCTCCCAGCCGCATCGGTAGCGATTGCGTGGCCAACGGGCCGTGATGGCGTGATAGTAGGCGTCGACGACGTAGTCCAGGCGGTCACTTCCCGTGCTGTCGTAGCCTTGCCAAAGCTCTTGGATCACTGAAACTGCCGAAAAATTGAGGAGCATTTAGGGATAAGGATTAAGGAACATAAGCACAGTACCCAAGAATGTGGGCTTGATGCGGCAGGGAAAGTCCGACCGTGATGCTAGGCTGGAATAGGCTTCGACAGACATCCCGCCTCGGACAACGTTGCTTTTGCATTTCTGGACCGTACTTCAGTGAGGCTCCAACTAATGCTTACGTATTCCTTTGTTAAGCCCAATGCCCTTTCTCATACGTTACTAGTGAATACGTCGTTTCTACCAGGGCTGCGACTGTACTGTGGATTCGGACTCCGGAATTCGGTATCTTCTAAGGACCGGCCCTGTACCGCACCGTCCACCCTCGTAGATTACTGCCATACCGTGTACGGCCGGTTCAGTACAGTAAGGGCCGTGATACGGTACGGCTACGTATCCGTTACAGATACAAGAAAATCGAATAGTACCCTACTGCCGTACTGGACCTCCTAGCCACTCGTAACGTACGCCATAACGTACCCCCCCCCCGTACTGTATTCCCGTGCCGTCGTACGGCAGCAGGGTCGGTACGGCGGTACCACCAGTACGGTTGCCGATCATCCTTATACACTAAAGCGCTGGTCACATGTCCGTCCCCCCAAAAGTTTTCGCTAACGACCCGAATTTGGTATCATTCGAGGGCTTCTAAAGCAATATATAAATGAAAAATGAATGTCCAATCCGTTGCCTAGAAAAAGTTATCACCTCTCATAGTTTCGACATATAACTCCTGCTTCAATGTGGTAGCGAGCGCTATGCACGCATATGCATAGCAGGCACGAAGTAGACCCTTTGTCAAACGGGCACCAGCAGGGGTTTTCAAGCATGGAGAATCCGAAAATAGCATGGATGTTTTAAGGAGCGTCTTGGGTTTAGAGGAAAGGTAGGGATCATGCTTCCATGCGATAGCGAGCGCTCTGCATGTCTGTGCATTGCGGGTCAGAAGGAGATATTCGTTTGCGAAAGTAATCTCCAATAGCGGCGTCGGCTGCGGAAGCGCATCCCATCCGCTAGTTATTACGTAGCCGATGTTTGGGTTTGGCTTCTGTTGGAAAAACTGTACTTTCCGATGTTTGAGAGGGATCAAACCGGAAGCTAACTCAAGACCCTAATCCAGCTCCGCAGGTTCATACTTACTTGTTTCCTTGTACTTTGCCCCATACTCCTCCTGTACGTCCTTCGGGAGCCTGTCGAACGACGCTTCGATCCGCTGCCGAGTGTTCTCCGCCGTCATGATTCCAGTTCGGAATCCTCCCGGCTCCAGAATGGAGCAGCGAATGCCGAACGGTTTCAGTTCACGTATGAAGCCCGATTTATATGATGGGCTCTCATTCCTTCTCATACCAACCTGATACTGTCCATGTACGCCTCAACGCCATATTTCGAGATCGTGTAGCCGGCTACTCCAGGTAGGGCATAGCGTCCGCATATACTCGAGGCGGAGACCACGCGTCCCTTCGACTTTTTGAGCATTGGAAGGAAAGCCTGAACACGGAAGTGGTGCACTGAGGAAATCAATGTGGAAAGGTGAGGGGACTGTGTATGGGTCAAATTTTCAGTAAACAGTTTAGTTCAAGGAAGGCAAAAAAGGCTTTCCATCAGCTGCGACGGACTAGTTTCCTTCAACAAGAAGAAAACACGTTTTTATGCATAAAAGATTCGAAACGTCATTGTCTTCACCATTGAGACAGTGCTTCGCCCCGTTCAATGCGATGCTTAACTCAATCTACTCCTTTCAAACCTGATGGTGGGCACAAGTCTTGGAGTGAGTGACTTACGTGAGTGACCCGGATCATGCCGTAGCAATTCACGTTCATTGCCTGGTGGATGTCGGACATGTCGCTCCAGGCGTCGGGGCACATCGGAAGGACGCCCGCGTTGTTCACGACTGCCCATAGGTCTGCAAGAAGCTACAGATACACCCGTGCTCTCGCTGGTTAAGCTGCTACAAACGATGGATGAATTACTCACACTGGCCGCCGGTGAGGTGCTCTTGGACGTATTTTGCAGCCGCCCTCACCGAGTCTTCGTCGCGGACGTCCAGCGGAAGAACGTGAAGCGTTCCAGACAGACGCTTTGCTTTTGCAGTGAGGCCTTCTCTACCCTAAACACCGGACATTGTCATGCATCGAAAGCGCCTTTCTGGACCAAACAGGTTCGCATAAAGCTATTGCAGAAGCCGGCTATTCATCGGACATTAATGAGCCCACAAACTTTAGAGTCTGTGTCCGAACTCGGATTCATAAAGTAAAGCAGAGAATAATCACTCAGCCCTCCTGGACTCAGCAACTTGTAGACAAAATTTTCAGTCGAGTTCAATGCTGCCACTCACCACCTGATCTCGCTGGTTAAAGCGTAGCAAGCATTGGGTATAAGGAGCCAGAAAGATATGCTGCGAAATGTAAAAGGTATGCGAGGTATACCTCGTCCGTCAGGCATCCTGCGAATACCGGCATGCCATTTGCTGCGCACTTTAGCGCCAGTAGATGCCCAAAGCCTCTGTCAGCGCCGGAAATAAACAAGGCTCGACGCGACAAGCCCGGAAGCTGCACGAGCTCCCATAGATAGCGTAGGAAGTAGTAGGTCGGAATGAGAAGGACGAGAATCAGCCACATGCTGTCTTAATGTCGCCCAAACCGACCGTCTACTGAATTCACATTTATACTCTTCGCGAGGTTCGGTCAGAGACGTTTACGCCAATCAGTGGTGCAAAATTTAGAGCAACAACGCGGGAGACTAATCAAATTATGCCGAGCAGAACGTATGACCTTGCGCACTAATCTTCAAATCGGTGTACTTGAAATGAGTTCAGTCTGGCGCAATGTGTGGTCCGATCTTGCTAAAGTGCATTCCGTATTTGAGGTAAACCATCATGGCACTTTTACGCAAATGAAAACTGGAATTGGATTTTTCGTCGTCGTGGTCGTCAAGTTTTTTTTCCGTTTTGTGCACGAACGTTCATGCACAGAAAACTCAGTTTCACACTTGCCTGCACTTTTCGCATGTCCTGAAATTTTCGCAGACCTGAAAAGAAAAGTACGAGACCGAAGCCAAAAAACACCGAAGGTCGAAGCCAGGCCGAAGTTCCCCCAGCCCTAGCTCACGCTGGCGAGACGCTTTTCAAATGTGCTATATGCAAACACGCTTACGCGTGTGAAGATCTCTTATAAAGCACATGTGTACATACAGGCGAGAATCCTTACGGATGTAGTCAATGCGGAAAAGCTCTTTCATCACTTGCCGCTTCGTCTCCACCTTGGAAGGACACTGCGAGCCGCTTCGATGCGATGTGTGTGCTCGAACTTTCTTTGACGGAAGCGCCTTCACGAAACACAAAAAGCTACACGAGGGAGAGAAAACATTCGAATGCAATGTGAGCGGGCGAGCGTTCTCTCGTACTACTTCGTACAGTCGACGCAAGCTAACTTGTATCGGGGAAAAGCCTCTCAAATGCGATCCGTGCGTAAAAATATTTGCTGATGTATCGAACTCGCGCGTCCAACTTCGAGTACACACAGGTGAGAAGCCATACAAGGGCAACGTTTGCAGTCGAGAACTCTCTCGCCCAAGCGCCTGCGAGCAAGCGGCATCAGACGGTACACACTGGTTAGAAGTGACGGTACTCGTACCGGATGGGGGTAGGGCAGTACGATATGGGGGGGGGCAACTTCTTAATACGTGTGGGTGGGGGGAGGCAGTGTATTTCTTCATAAAAATAAAGTTTCTTCATAATGCGTATCCTCCATCCGTTACTTGATTGGCCCCATGTCGTACTAAAAAAACTTGGCCCGCATATCATACTATCAAATATCCCACCATATCGTACCCCCCCCCCCCCATCCGATACCAGTACCGACTTGAGTGACCCGTACTTTGGTTTCGTCGGAGTTATGAGGTTTCCGTTAGTAGACGCTTCTGTTCTCCAATAGTTTCGCTATCACCGTCGCGTCACTCTCTCCTACGAGCGTAGAAAGCCAATACGTGCTGCATACTTTAACGCATGGATTTTGAAGCACATTCTCCACTTAAGCGTACGAAAGTGGCGTCCTTAAATGTAGCTTTGTCCACCAAGAAATACAAAAATAGTACACGGAATGGACGGAATTGATGTTAAGAACATTTGAGAAAAGACCAAATTGAGTGTCCAAATGTTGTCGAGACCCTTCAATCTAGATTCGGAAAGTGCACCGGTCACGCTATGCTACGATTTCCAGTAACACCCAAAAATCGAAGTGCACATTGTACTGCGTTTTCGTTCAAAATTTCCGCTTTCAAGACATGCAGTTTTTCTAGTTAGAACGTTCCAAAACAGTTTACCTTGACAAAAAAGCGGAAGAAATGTACCCCGTCCTTTTTGTGGTTAGGAGGGCAACAACGATGACCTTTGATGTAATACAAAGGACCGGGCGGTTTGTAGTTTTGGACCATTCGGGTAAAGACTGCCGCGAGCGCGCTTGTCTGGGATCCAAAGGTCATAGGCGGTCACGCACACCTATATTAGCTTCCAGTAAACGGTAAACAGTTGCTACAAACACCCATTGCTTTCTGCGATTGCGCTGTGGCACTCTGAACCCGCGCAGTTTAACAGGCACTGGCTCTGGCTGGGTTCGAAACTAGTCTGTTGATAGACGCCGACCAAAAGTTTTTAACTCATAATGGGGGGGGGGCAGACCCGTGCCCCCCCCCCCCCGCCGCCCATAAAGGTGTGATCCCCTCCCGCCCCCATACGCAAGGAGTACCGTGCTTTCAATGCGACCTGATGGGAAACCAGTACCCTTTGAAACCGACCCCGAAGACGGGTGTTTTTGGCAAAAAAAACGGCGGAAAATTGACAATCGGAACAGACCGTCGGCCCGGGGATACCCAGCCAAAGGCGCATTGTGCTTTCATTTCCACGAAGCGGTGGCACTTCGCACGCTGTCTTTTGTTCTGCACCGTGCCTCACGTTCTAACATGCGCGAAAGTTTGTTTACCATTGCCTTTCAGGAGGAAACTTTCAGGTTTATGCATTGCCCTTGTCCGCTTGTACAAGTTTTTAACATTTAAAAATGTTCTGTTAGCGACTGTAAAGTACAAAGGCAGTGCGCAGAACAAGAGAACCGTAGCTGACGATACAAGCCGAGTAAGGACAACCGCTAGAGCACTGACCGTTGCCCTTGAACGGTGGAGCTAGTAGCTCCTGGAACGCTAAGATACAAGCGGTGTTGGACTAAACGCCACCGTTGTACTTACGGGCACTGTGGTAAGATCAGTTTGGGTTGAAGCGCCATGGGCAAGGGGAACTTGTATTCTTCGTATCCGCGCACGCATCGTACAATTGTACCCGTAAAATGCCGCTCAAACAGTCGCTTAAACAAACATCGTACGCCTATTCCTTGCTTATTGTTCGAGCATCGAAGACGACGAGCCATTTACTTCATTGCCGTTAGATTGAGAAACCTCGTTTCAGGCGCCCATGGAGCTTAAGCCGTCGTACCGCTGGTTCTACGACAACTTCGGAAGGTTCACGAACAAAGTCGTTCGTCCGTGTCAAGGCGGACTCGCCTTTTTCCTACACGGCATTTCTTTATTTCTGTTCCTACGTATCGGCCTCCGGATGTTCCGATCGAAGGACGTTTCCGTGATGCTTAAAGCGTTCATCCTCGCATGGATAATCGAGGATCTTCTTGCGATACCGTACTCGCTGTTCTTCGCGCTGTTCTGGCGGCCGCAAGAGCTCGACTACTACTGGGACGTGTCGAACCTGGTAACGCTTGTCTCACTCGAAACATGTCGACCTTGGGAACACTGTTGTAGTTTTTCCGAGAACTGTTTCTGCGAAATCGTACGGCGGTACAAAAAAAGCAAAGGCAAAATGAGTTCTTTGTTGCGTATCGAGTTCTGTATCAAGTTCTATTTGAAGTGCTAAAAATCAACGACAACAGCAACAGGGCGCGCCGCAGACGATACCGACAACATTTAAGTGGAATTTACAGCAGAAACAGTTCAAATTTCGTACATGCGCGCCTTGCGGCGAGTTATTTTATCAGGCACAAATTGAGGAAAAAATCGGGTTTTCGATCAAATCCGAGTGCCGGAGCATGCGTTGCGTCGCTAGTCGAGTGATTATGTCACCTACAAAGAAGACCCTTTCAGTTGGTTTTATGGGAGCGATCGTTCTCCTGCACGATAACAATAGTTGTGATCTTTCTCACGCTCGACAGATCCATCACGCTCCTTCTCGGCCTCCGGTACAGAGTGCGGCATGGACAAGTGCTTTGCCTTGTCAGCTGTGCCATAGCCACGATTAACACGCTGGCTAACCTGTACCTTTACTTGTGGCCGCTCTTTTTGTCGAAAGCCGAAGTCGAATACTACGAGAAACAAGGTAGGTCGCGGTGGTGTCGTAGCAAGCGCATAAGGCTCGAGGCCTGTGGGGTTCGCTTCGTGGAACCGGTAGCGCGGGACGGGCACAAAAGGTTTCGCTGCTAATATCGGTGCAAGCCCGGACTGCAGGGTTGGGCGTAGGGGCAAGGGAGGACGCTTACCTTTGGTCATCTAAAACAATCCGCCGCATTCGCGGATAAACGGACTTTCAATATTGTTTTTAAAAAAAGTCTCTGTAGGATGGCCAAAACTGCTCGTGGAAAACGTTTGGGAAAAGTTTTACCAGAGGTTGTGGTCGACTCGACTTCCATTCGGGAACGTTTTTGGTTTGGCTAAGCGGACCGAAAACTGCGTACACGTTCTTATTTGAGCGTACTGACGGCTCGCGCTTCCAACTAATTAGACGCTCCTTGCTTTATTTAGCGTGCTTTCACGTCCTCAACCTGATATTCTGCTTGTTCCGAACCCCCGACGACCTTCAGTTCATCGTAAGGATCATCTTCGGCACTCTGAATTTCATTTGCTCGCTGGCCTTCCTACAGATTCTCCGACGATACAACGCGAAAAGGGCCTCATTTACCAACGAGAATACTCTCAAGAATTCGGTTCGTCTGAGTTATTAAAGCTTGAACGAACCGGAATTTTTAGGCTAATAATTTCATAATGTATGCAATGGCGTCGGAGATCGGAGATTCCAAGCCGCCCAAGCGCACGGGAGCCGCCGCTGGGCTTGAGTCGCCTGCCAGCAACATCCAGCCGCCGTCGCAGCTCTACAACACCGTGAAGCAGGCCGTTGCGCAAGCTACCTCCTACTGCGACCAGGCTGCACCTACTGACAGTGCTGCGCCTATTATTAAGCTGCTTGCAACTGCTGTTTCGCTGCTGCTCGACTACACGCAGAAGCCCGTCACTCCGCCTAACGACTTCATTTCCGCTGCTGAGCTCGAGCGTCAGCGCAGTGTCGTCATTGCTGGGCTGCCAGAACTCGCCGCTAACGCCACGAACAAGGCTCGTGACAACAGCGACCGCGAGGCCGTGTTCACTCTCATCGATCAGCTGCAGCCGCCCGATGGGAGCCAGCCAGCGCCCGAGGTCTCTGTGCCCTGCGTCTACCGGCTGGGAGCGAAGAACACGGACGGGAGGCCGCGGCTACTCAAGGTCGTCTTCGCTACGCGGTCCATGCAGCGCTCCGTTCTCTCTGCCGCTAAGTTCCTCCGCGGGCTGCCCGACTACGCCGACGTCTACGTGCGACCATCGCTTACTCCGGAGGAACGTCTTCGCGAGTACAATCTGCGCAAGGAATGCCGTGCCAGACGTGAACTCGGCGAGAAGGTGCGCGTCCGGAACGGTGCCATCGTCGCTTCGGAAAACTAGGTACCGCAGCCTCAAACATCCGCATATACTATTTTAATGCTAGGTCTCTTTGTAACAAATTTGACGCTTTGTTTAGAGTTCTCTGTTCCTTTGACTACCACATAATTTGTGTCTCCGAAACATGGCTAACTGAGGTTTACCCCGACCCATTGCTTCTCTCTGGTCTTAACTATGCAGTTTACAGATGTGACAGAATTAGTGGACGCGGTGGAGGCGTTTCTCTCTTTGTGCATTCATCACTGGCATCCACCGTGGCCTTCTCGCAAAATGTGCTTCGCTGTGATGTGCTTTCAGTCGATGTCACGGACCCGATCTCACTTGCCACACTGCGTGTCACGGTCATCTACAACCCGCCCAACGCCTCCTGCGATCAGGTTAGTGCCCTGTGCGACGCAATTTCCGAAACAATTACCTCTACAAACGAGTCCATAATTGTCGGTGATTTTAACTTGCAAAATGCTTTTTCTTTCACTGGTTCTACCCAAAATCCCAAACAAAAGCCTGCTGAGCGTGAATTATTTCATTTCTGTTCTGGTGCCGACTTATCACAATGCCTTGACGAGCCAACCTGTGGCCAAAACATGCTTGATTTAGTCCTTACCACAGATCAGTCGCTGGTATCCAACTGTGCAACAACACTGCCCTTCCTCTCGTCCGACCACAATGCTGTGATAGTGACTGTTAACCTCCAACAAGCCTTGCCTGCCCGTGAGCCCTTTCTGGATTACAAGTCTGCCGACTATGCTAGCATGCGAACTTTCCTTTTTAGCATCGATTGGAACCTGTTCTTCTCTTCCTGCAACAGTATGGACGACGTCTACTCTACCTTCTCTGCAGTTGTCCACGATGCAATTCGTACCTTTGTTCCGATGCGCTTCAAGAAGCTTCCTTTTGAAAAAATGCCTGAATATATTCGCAAGCTTGAAGCCTATCGTGGCCTACTTTGGAAAGACTTCCACGCCCCTGAAATTCGAAGGAAGTTTAATGCTGTGTCTAAAAAACTCTCTAAGGTCCTTGCCAAGTTCATGCGTACGAGGGAAAAGCTTCTGCTGAGCAAAAATCCCAATGCCATTTACTCTTATGTTTCGAGCCAACTAAAAGGCTCAAAAGAAGCTATTCCTACACTTGTCACGGATGACGGTCCCATTAGTGATAACCGCCTGAAGTGCCAAATCTTTGCCAAGTCTTTCCGCTCTGCCTTCCAACTACGTGATTGTACTGAGTCAGACATAAGCCCTCACTATTCCACGGTCAATCATTCTTTGTCGGATTTCAGTATAACACCGTTGGAAGTCTTCGATCTGCTTGATAAAGCCCCGTCCAAAGTGAATACGTCCCCAGATGGCATTCCAAACTTGCTACTCCGAAATGTGGCCAACGCTCTTGTCTATCCTGTCTACTACATTTTCAACAAGTCATTGCAAACAGGAGTTGTACCCACTGCTTGGAAGGAAAGTCATGTTGTGCCCATACCGAAGAAAGGGAGCAAGAATAACCCATCAAACTATAGACCCATTTCTCTGACTTGCTCTCTGTCCAAACTGCTAGAAAAGCATGTTTACAAACAACTTCATGGCTTTCTTGACTCTCAAGACATTCTGCCCTCTTGCCAGCACGGTTTTCGCAAACGCATGTCAACTACTACACAGCTTATTGAGTGTGTTGACAAGTGGACTGCCACTGTAGATGCTCGTGACTGCCTTGATGTGCTGTATTTTGACTTTCGTCGAGCGTTTGATTCTATTTCTATTAAGCGTTTGTGTCTAAAGCTCAGTGCTTCGCGAATCGAAAACAACGCTCATCGGTGGTTGACCTCTTTTCTCACAGATCGCACTTTCTCCGTTAAGATTGGCAATAATCTTTCAGAGTCTTTCCCCTGTCTCAGTGGTGTTCCCGCTGGCACGTGTTTGGGCCCATTATTGTTCATCTTCTACATAGCGGACCTACCTCACCAGTGTGCTAGTCAAGATGTTGAGTGCAAGCTATTTGCAGATGACTTAAAGGCATATTCACTTGTACAAACCGGTGCCCCGTCCCCACTTCATTGCTTTCTCATAAAGCTTGATCTGTACTGCCAGCAGAATGGTCTTGACTTGGCAATTCAGAAATGTTCAGTCCTACATTTAGGGCTAGCCAACCCAAAGTACAGCTACGAAATTGGGCAGACTAAGCTAGAAGTTGCAGCTGAGCCGGTGCGCGACCTTGGTGTACTAATTTCTGATGACCTTAGCTATACTGCTCATATTACCTCCATCATCAAAGCCGCTTCCAGGCGACTTTTCTGCCTTCTAAAAGCTGTCCGCTCTCGAGATCCACTCCTTCTCGCCAAACTATACGCTGTATACGTTCGTCCTTTGCTCGAGTATTGCTCACCGGTTTTCAATCCTATCGGAGTCCAACTATGTCGGTCCCTCGAGAATGTCCAGCACCGTGCTAGCAGACTTATCCTCAGTAGAGTGTCTCCAAACCTTCGTGACTTGCCTTATCTTGAACGTTGCAAATTCCTTGGCTTACACACACTTGAGTACAGGCGTTTTATATCGGATATGGTTCTCTTCCATCAGTTCAAGCTCGGCGTTACCAAAATGCAAACTGACTCAGTTGATTACTACATAACAACCAGAAACAAAATCGAATTGCGTCGCCCCAGGGTACGAACCAGATTGCGCGAGCAGTCTTTCTTCATTAGAGCTGTTCGTAACTATTCTGATCTACCCGAGAGTGTCACTTCATGTACATCTGTCATAGCTTTCAGGAACGCTTTAGAGGCCATTGACGTCGGTCGTTTTATCTCGTTTAATGTTAAGTAATTAGCCAGTTTCAGAGACTTCATCAGCCTTCCACTATGCACAAATTCTTGTGTTAGTCTGTATTCCTTGCATTTCGATGTCACGTCTTTATGGCGTAAATAAATGAATGAATGAATGAATGAGATCTTCTTGAACTTTCTCCCACACTTCTCCTGTCTACTCTTTACGCTGGTAAGTAAAGGTCGTCATTCATCAGACGTACCGTACTGCCGTGCCGTACGGACGGGTCCCGTATTGGGCCCCTACCGTACTCACCAGCCAGTACCGTACTGTCGTACCGGTAGTACGGCACTACGGTATGGAACGTGCCGTAATACGGAGTGCGCGCCGATCTGAGCTGGTGAGTCCTGCAAATCCCTAAGGACGGCGTCTGAGACGGCATTATGCGGCAACATTGCGTTGAGCATGATAAAGCATAAGAATATTTGTGCCATCAGAGCATGCGTGACGCAAGGCATTCCTTATACCGACAGAGTGCGACGTGCGGCACGCATACATTCATCCGCATGATTATGTGAGATTTCAAGGCATGTACGCAACGCATGCTCTCTTCATGCTACTTTTGCGCATGCACGCGACATGCAAGGATAAGTTCGCAACTTTCCGATGTTCGGATCGTTGACAGCACTACCCAACAGATCGGAACTTAAGCTATGGATAACGTCCAGAAAATACGTAACGCGAACAGCCCTTTTTTACACCCCCTGCCCACCCCTGTAACGCCTGTGTAACGCCCGCCCCCCCTCCCTCGCACCTGTAACGCGAAAGGTCCGCCGCAGGCGACACGAACGAAATTTTAGTCGAACATTTGTCAAATACGGTGAAAAATTTGTCGGGCGGGCCATTTTATCTAGTGCTTAGCGTTACTAACGCCCCTCGCAGACCCGCCCCCTCCCTCCCCCTGTTTCGCGTTGCATGTCGTCTGGACCTCCCTATTGGGCCAATAGCAGCATCTTTCGATGGTTCTCGCATGCCGAAAGTAGAGCCAACATAATGGACGAAAAACCACCCTACCCCGGAGCTGGTTATGCCAGTTTACAGTCAGCATTGTGTGTAGCATAAAGAGCTCGAAAATGGAACTGCACGTCGACCTCAACTTGGGGAAATGCCTAAATTGCCCTTTAGATCACAGATGAGCACATTTCAATCATTATCGGGACATGGAGCCGCTTGATGACTTCCATCGACGCGCTGACTTGCGCACTCATGTACTATCGGCGAATGTGAGTGAGGGCAATATGCTCTGCGACAATTTTCCGTCATAAAATTAGCTTGAAAATTGAGCTGAATGCAAAATGTTAAAAACTTTCGGGATCCCATTTTTTTCCTTTTATTCCTTGACCTACTAAAATCAGCAGAAGGAAATCAACCGCTTTTGACTTTGGATATTCACGAGGATCTTGTTGGTTAAGGCGGGGGGGGGGGTGACCCGGAAACTTTAAGAGGGGGAAACCGTAAATAGTCTGTTGGCCTTAGAAAAAGCACCAAAGCTCTTCAAATGCTCTCAGAATGCCTTCTGAGCTAATAAGAAACAGTTTTGAGGCAGAAAAATGGCAATGAAAATTTTCGAACCAAAGGGTCCCCCTTTGGTTTCCGACCAATTCAGGCTTCGTTAAATGGCATTTTCCGGCGTTCCTAGGCCTAACCCTGACCTAATCGGAACAGCCTGAGCCTCAGCCTAAGCCTAAGCTGGCCGGCGCTTCGCGCCGCGTACGGGTAGGATACATTACTAAGCCTGGTAAGTTATATTACTAGGCCGGGGGAGTAACAGTACTAAGCCGGGTACGGGTAAATCGGCAAAATTATTGCATTAATTTACCCAACGTTGCTCAGTAATGTTACGCACAGGGCTCAGAAATGTAATTCACCCGGCTTAGTAATGTATCCTANTAATTAGCATTTACGCACTTTACGCTTTTCCGATTTTCGTGAGGGTTCATATCTGGCAGAAGAGAATGAACTTATCCGAAACAACTTAAATGAATGAATGAATGAATGAATGAAAACTTGTACAAGGAACTGAAAAATGAAGCGAAGCCTAAAGCCGACTATTAGTTGGACGACGACGTTTGCTTGACCTTTCTTTGCGGTCGCTCGTGATTAATCGGTTTCAAGAACGCGAATAGACGATGAAGTGTGACATTCCATATTTAGATATCACCGCTCACTGCACGAATTCGGTCACGAAAACAGCACATATGGTTCATCAGGGTAACTTTTTAACAGAATTCGGTCCCTAGGCGACCAGATCCGCTTGAAATGCATATGTTGTGACATTCGAACCTTAGGGGATCTGCCCCCTTATATCGGTAAGGGGGGAATCATTTTCGCAGTCCATGTTGCATGTTCCTTACACAAATGCACTTAAGATGAACAAAAAAATAAAAACCAAGAGCGAACCCTTTGGTTTTAATCGAAGCTTGAGAACCCAAAAGTCAAAAACCAAGGGAGGGCGGGGGGGGGGCACTTTGGTTTCGAAAAATTAAAAAAAGTTTTGTTGTTTATGGACGCTTTGTGGTTTTATGGAATCGTCCGTATCTTCGTAGGCTATATCCACGTGGAGATCCACTATGCTTTGGTCTACTTCATGGGCACCCGCCTATGATCTACGCCTCAGATCTACAATGTTCGAGTTCCGCGAGGACTACGCCCTACTTTTCACGCACAACGCTTTGCGCGGAAACGTTAAAGACATCTTACGCTCAGTTGACCACAAATCCGGCACCGAACTGCCTCGTCCCGGCTCTTTGGCGTCGGCGTCGCAGAAACGTGCGCGATAACAATTAAAGTCGATCCTCCACCGTAGATTCGCATATTCGCTGAAGCAAGTTCCGAATGCCTGCCAGGACTGTTTACAAACTGGTGTCGGTATTGACCCCTCGGAGGGAGGCTGCGCCGAAGGGGGACCGTTACCTATTCTCTCGGCGCCGGCCTTCGCCCGGCGCCGAAAAAATGCCTTGGTCCCTTCCACCCTTAGGTAGTTTTTTAAGTATCCGATTTGTGCCCTATTACGGATTTTAACAGTGATTTTGGTGTATTTAAACCTAGAACAGCACGCCGATGGCGGTGGCATTCGAAGTTTAGGCAATGATGCCCAGATTTGGAAACATTACTGCTGGACCGAAATCGGAATACTGGTGCGTACAACCAATATTTGGGACTTGCTGCTCACTGCGTGTATTCGGCCGAAAAACTAGCCCGTATGGTTCATCAGGGGTAATTTTTAGCAGAATCCGGCCTCTAGGCGGCCGAATGCGCTTGAAGTGCTCACGCGGTGGCATTCGAAGTTTAGCTATTATGCGATCGGCATCACGAAACCGAACCGTTTTTAATTATGGAACGGATAGGAAGCTCTATTAGCCAAGAGCAAAGCCGTGTTGTGCCCGGGTCCTGCCAGTTATTAGGACTTACTCGTCTTTTTCTTCACCGATGTGTACTTTCTCGATAAGCCGCAGAGGGCGCTCGTCGTCGGACAGCCGCATAGTATCGATGTCGTCAGCGTCAAGGCAGCGTAGCGCCTCCAGTACGGCCTCGAGAGGCAACGATGGTAGTATCTACGTGAGTTCACGTAGATACTACAGAAACGACCGAATACAGGTCCGAGACTCAAGAAATTTTAAAAAAGGTAGTACCCAAAATACTGCTGAAAGATATTTTAAATGCCACACTCGAAGCAGCATACCTTCTTCGTCGGCTTCGGCACGTACTGCGACACCGATGCGATGAAGTCAACGATTCTCGGGTCGAACTCTGGCGGCGGCGTCTCCTTTAGAACTGCCTTGAAGAGTTCTGGATTGTCCATCGACTCTTTCACCCGCTTCAGCAGATCCTCGTCCGAGCCGGTGGACACTTCGGTATAGCGCCGCCTTGACATTCCCCTTGCACTGCGTAGCTAGAAGACGACTGTGATGGCCTCCGGGTGCCGTGCAACGAATATGACTAATATGTGGTTCACCTGCAAGCTTTAAAAACGCCAAATATACGACAACTCTATGGCTTATTGACCGGCGAAACATGTGAGTCGCTAAGGAAATTATGCAAAGCTCTGCTCCGCAGGAGCAGGAGCATACTGTGATTACACGTACTATGACATAGTTTCCCAGCATGCGCCGGGTTCTGAAAACTACTCCGCCCCTGGTAAAGGCAAAATCGTAAACAACAGTGACCTTAATCAAAGTCGACTTCACAGACAGCGACCGACAGTAGACGCTCGCTGAGCGGTAAAGGTCAGTTCATGAGCGGAATTTCATTCTCGTTCCCGCAAATAGGTCCGTGGTCAACGCATCTCTTCACTTCTTGTTCGTGGACCGCGGAAATGCACGCATAGACCTTAACGACGAGAGCGTCGTCACGGTGACAGAGAAGGAGGGGGTCTGTGACCAGCGCGACTTAGGACCGCAGTTTGCATGATTGCACGCATGCCGCCGCCCATCCCCCATCCCGGGGCCGCGTCAGTTTTCATGCTTTAATAGGTATGCGGAACCTTGCCTGCACAAAGCATGGCATGCACCTTCCAGTACCGTACTAAGGAAAACTGTTGAGTACGCATGACTGAAACATGGCATGGCGCAAGCATTTCCCGAAAGAAAACCTAAAAGATTCCCTGGTTACCGTTGGTAAGCTTTATTTATCTATCATCTTGCCATGTCTTGAAGCATTCTCCCGCCATACGCCAACACCATGCCAGTTCGAAACAGGCTGAGCTGAATTTTTTCAGTAAGAGAGATCGAGGCCCGCCCGGCCCTGGTTCGGAACTTTTCGCACAACACTGCAGCGCTTAGTTCGTAGTGACTGTGCGCCTAGCCGCCGTTTTTTTACATTACGAAGTAAGGCACCGGCGCAGACCGCCGGGATTGCCTGAGATGTGGTCTCTTAGTATGTGTTCAAAATTCTTCTGCCTACGACGGCACAGTTCGGCATCATGAACGGGTACGAGGTTCCGCATTTCGCCGTATTTGATAATTCGGGCTCGGTCCAAAAAACAGAGCAAATGTTACTTACACGACGACAGTTTTTTTTGGAATCCCGAAGTTCCATTTGGCACATGCAAGAGTGAGTCAGCGAGTCATAGGGTTAAGAAACGACCTACAATGCTTATATTTCAAAACTGTTCAAAATTGATGCTTCAAAAGCAGAATGTCTATTCCGAAAAATCAAATAGGTGAAGTTTATTCAAATGAAAACGCCAGTGGATCTCTCGAGCTACAAAACCTCGCCTTCCAATTCTTCCCGATACTATTCGCCGAGGACACGCAGTGGGAGTGCGTAGTGAACTTTGCGTCCAACTGGATCGTCATCGTCAACAACAAAATGACGCCGATTATTTTGTTTGCATTCAACGGCGACGTTAGGCGACGGCTCAAAGAGTTCCTTGGCTTCTGCACGTCAATGGCCGCCAATGAACGTTCGAACAGTGTAACTGCAGTGCAAATGCAAAATTTTTGCAAAGGTAGGCAATTCGTGGCAATTTAACGATTCCTGACTCTTGTAATGACTTTTCTTTACCCAACGCACACGCGAACGGCATTAATCAATGCTCAATGAATGCCCCGTTATGAAGAGTACGCATGGCATATGCAAAAACGACTGCTAAGTTTATTGCTCGGTGGGATGCATATGGAAACGTATCGAGTTGAGGTTATGCGACATGAGGTTTCAAGACACTGCTTAGAGTCCGAACGCGTCGTGGTAGATGAAGTAGGTACCGTCATCGATCTTTCGAATAGTGATGCAGTAGCGCCACTTGCGCTGGTCGTCTTCGTAGAGCACGTAGCCGCATTGGGTGATGGACTCACCCTCGTATGTGAAGAATGTACTCTCGGGATGGAACTAACCATACAGTCAGCTCTGGAATGGACTCGGGGGATGACTGATGTCCACTGCCCGTACGCCTTCTGAATTTCTAAATACGACAGTTGTTGAGAGCCTTTTGATGGAACATTTTCCCCGTATTGCGGAAATACCCAGTTCATGCGAAAATCGTTCTTACCTTCTCGCCCGTATGAGTAGCTCTGACCGACGTATACGATCACGGCGAACTCCCATGGACACCGGACAAACGAGATCATGGACGCGCTGGAGGAGATCAGCTTCGACGTCGTCGGACCCTCCGAGACGCACACAAAGAAGGCGCAACGTCTGAGGTGGACGGACGGCCAGCTAAGGGGCGCCGAAATCCACGTCGGACCGTGCGCAACTGGCCAACATGATAGCACCATCGGCGGCATCGGCTTCATCATCCACAAAGACCTCATGAGCAGCATCCTCTCCATAGACCTGGAGTCAAGCCGCGTCGGCGTCCTGAAGCTAAAGGCCCCAGGTCAGCGTCTACCAGTGAAGATCATCCAAGTCTACGCGCCTCATAGCGGCTACCCGGATGACGAGCACGAAGACTTCTACGCAGAGCTCGACGTAAAGCTCGCAGAACCGGCCTGCCGCACAATCGTCATGGGCGATTTCAACGCTCGCACGGATCGCTGCCATCCTTGAGAGCTCTTCATTGGCCGATTTAGCGCGGAGAACAGAAACCCGGCGGGGCACCGGATGAGCGCGTTTGCCGAAAGCAAAAAGCTGTACGTGATGAACATCTTCTTCGAGAAACCCAGGCAGAAACGGTGGCCGTGGCTGTCAGCGGACTGCGTGACACGATCAGATATTGACTACGCGATGTGCGACGACAGATGATGCGTCCAAGACGTAGAGCTCCTTTCACGGTTCATGGCAAGAAGTGACCACAGCGTGATCCGCGCCACGCTACTGCTCAACCTGCCCGGCATGAAGCGCAAACGAGCACTTGGAAGCAAACAGAAAGTGCCCACAGCAGTCGACATCCGTAAACTCCGAGCGGAAGTCCGTACGGCACAGTAGTAGGAGCACGGTGACAAGCGACTAGACGAACAGTACGAATATCTAGAAGAGACGTTGCTGAAGTGCGTAAAGGTGGCGGAGGTCATACAACGAAAAGTTGCCGCAACGTGGATAACTCCGGAAACCCGCGCCCTCCTCGCAGAGCTGCAGACGCTGAAGCAAAACAGAGGCAGCCCGGAACAATGCCATGAATTAAGCCGAGAAGCCAGAAGGAGGTTAAAAGCCGACTACGAAGAACACCGGAACGCACGCCTCGTGGAAGCCGCAGTCGCACGGCAAAGCCTTAAGAAGTGCAAACGAAAGCTGGCTCAGTCGCAGCTCGTCACCGGCTCCCTGCTCGACGACGACGGACACCTCCAGACCGAACGACCAGTGGTCGAAGAAGTTTGCCTGACGTTCTACACGTCGCTGTTCGACAGCAAAGTGGTGGTCGAACGAACTCCGAGCAAACCGGACGTACCGCCAAATCCGGAACCTGTCAGCTGGCTCGAAATCCAGGACGCACTGAAGTCGTTCAAGAACGGGAGATCACCAGGGCCATACGGAATCACGGCTGAAATGCTGAAGGCCGGCGGACCGGAACTATGGAAACGCATCAGCAAGTACTTCACGCACTGCATGCGAAACCGGAGGATCCCGCTCAAATTGAAGGAGTCCCGTACAGTGCTCCTGTACAAGAAAGGCGATCCCGAAGACCTGAAAAACTACCGTCCCATCTGCCTGCTGCCGGTGATGTACAAGCTCTTCAGGAAAGTCGTGCTGAACAGAATATCGGCAAAGCTCGATGCAGCGCAACCGGTAGAACAAGCCGGATTTCGAAGCGGACTCTGCACGATGGATCACCTTCAAACCGTCAACCAGATCCAGGAGCGAGCGCGCGAGAAAGGTCTCTGTCTCTACTTAGTCTTTGTAGACTATGAGAAAGCATTCGATTCGGTCGAAATCAACGCTGCCCTAAATGCCATTGAGCGACAAGGCGTCGAAAAGTGCTACATCGACACGTTTAGAAGACGCCTACGACGGGTGCACTACAGAGATCAAGCTGCCCAACGACCCCATCACCATCCCGATACGCCGAGGAGTGCGCCAAGGAGACACCGTATCTCCCAAACTCTTCACCGCAGCGCTGGAAGAAGTGTTCAAGCAGCTAAACTGGGAAAAGAGGAGGAACTGCGGCCTATCCATCGGAGACAAGCAGCTGTCCCACCTACGGTTCGCGGACGACATAGTATTGGATTGGCACAACCAAACAGGACGTGCAACGCAGACTGGAAGAGCTCAACAACGCCAGCGAAGCTATCGGGATGCGGACCAACCGCTCGAAGACGAAGTGGATGGAGTACTTTAAGACCAACGAGCGCCTCCATCTCAGAAACGAAAAGATCGAGTGAGTCCGGAAATACGTCTTCCTCGGCCAGGAACTATCAGAAGACCACAGGAAGGGACTGCACTGCGAACTCAGCCGGAGGATCAAAGCAGCCTGGTGCAGCTTCAACAGCATCAGCGAAGTCCTAAAGAAACTAACGGACCCGGCCAGAAGAGTGCAACTGTTCAACTCTACAGTCCTTCCTGCTCTCCTATATTACGGATGCGAAACGTGGACACTCTCGGAATCACTCGCAAAAAGGCTCCGTAGCACCCAGCACGCCATCGAACGTCGCGTCCTCGGAGTCTCCATGTGGGAATGCCGACGGCACAATGGAATACGCCGCGAAACGCAATTTACAGACGCAATAAAAGGAGCCACGAAGGGAAAGCTCTCCTGGGCACGCAGGCCAGGAGAGAAGATAATCCCTGGACGATCCAAGCAACGAAATGGCAGCCAAGGAAGAAAGCGCCAGCCGGATGGGGAAAACCCGCCAGATGGGACGACTACATCGTCAGAAAAATCGGACCAGACTGGACGAACGTGGCTCAAGATCGACCCCGTACCGAATCCAGTGTACGGCTACGCCGTACCCCATCGATTCACCGAACGTGCCAGACGCGCCAGGAGGATCGATTGAACACGGAGCTCCAAAGTATCCAAAGTAAGTGGCCAGTTGAGTGCGTTCACAACACCACGTACGCATGAGTGTTCTTCGTTCCTCCTTGTTGTTATGAATGTTCTATGGACGCTGCAACGAGAAGCAGCTGATGGCTGTTGGGACGCAGTGCGAGGTCCCAAGGGCAAACGTTCAACGCATGACGCCCTGTTAATAGGCCAATTGGGCTTTCCAATGGCTTGCTGCGCAGCCCAATGGCCCAGCGGACAGTGAGAAACTCGGCATTAGTAAAGATTGTTATTGCTAGTTTGTGACTGGATATGTCACAGTTAATCAATGGACAATGGTTTGTTGACCACGTAGCAAGCACCTATCGCAGAACTGTGGGCTTATGCTTTCGTTGACGGGTGTCAGAGCAAAGGGAGCAGCTTCCACCAAGAGATCGAAAACAGTTTCATGCACCCAACGGAAAATGCTCTAAACCAAAGCATACGCTTATCAAAGTATGCATAGTGTGTGGCGTTGTTCTGTGTACGCCACCAGTACTAAGAGCTTGATAGAAGCCTAATCATCGCGTGCTGCTACGGTGGCCATCATGAGATTCCAGCGATTACCCAACGCTGAATAACTATTCAGCCGGACATGCAGTGAATTCAGGGCCGTAGCCATGATTTTCCGATGGGGGGGGGCTAAAATGGGTCAAAACTGAACGAAAATGGCTTATATAACGCTATGATGGCTTATTCAAGCTATATTATGTATTTTTAACGTATATTTGTATAAATATATACGTGTATATACCTACTCTTTCAAAAATTTTCTTCACCCTTATTCCGCCCCCGCTAAATACAGCCCTGTGTGAATTACTCCAGCGAATTATGCACTGGATGATTTTCGTAAAAGAGTCGTCTTAGTTAACTCCTGTTGACTTCTGCTTCGGCAAACCGCAGAATTCCCGAAGGCGCGATAAAAGCGTGAGATAAATGGGCCAGTCATCGGCGTGCGTCAAAGAAACGGGATCATTAATTTTCGGGACGCAACAAGGCGCGTCGTCGTCTGTTCTGTTTCTGGAAGAGTACACTGCCAGGCCCCGCCTGGTCGAAGTATTTGCAGAACCAAATGATAAAATTGGCCGGAACGATTTCGCTGAAATGTGTGTTCGCGTTGAGGAACATGTGAACTTTGGTTGGAGCCTAGTGCTGAACGCTTTTACATGGTGCCGATGGGTGTCACTGTGCAGCGGAATTAGACAACGATGCTGAAGACTTTAGATATATTGCTCTCGGCTAACAGAATACGCGTAAAGACTTGCGAGAAAATTTTAATAAGTCCAATTCGTTGATTTAAGCAAATCAAAAAAAATTTAATCGTAGCTGGGACTTTTTTGTCCTTAGCGGCATCTTACTCGGTTCCGTTACCGTCCATAGCTGTCTGTGGCGGATGCGAAAAATCGGTGCACGTAATGAATGCAAAAATCCGCGGTTAAGATAAGCGGTCCGAATATCGCTTGCGGCCTTGACGTGCATGCAAGAAGCACTCAATCATCGCTGGCGGGCTGCGAACTTCAAAAAAGGTTGGGGTAAAAACCACGGTGGTGTGAAACGCCACATGCGTTTCATCCAGTTCCGACGGGAAAGATCTGCTGTCGAAACATAGCATAATGTTTATTAACAAATTAAAGACTTTCAGACTCGATACTTGTAAATAATTTCATTTTTTGTAGCTTGTGCTGCCCCTCCCTGTGACTACGGAGAGAGGTGTCTTTGTCGGCCTTGGCACCGAGTTCTTCGGTCCGGAGAACGTTGAGAGGTAGACGGTCCGCTCTCGGCTGCGTGTGCTGCTGCCCACAAGCCAGGTTGTGCTTCTCGAATGGCAAGCTTGCGATTTCCCTTTTCCTTCCCTTGGCGCCCTTTCTTTGGTTTCGGTGAACTAAAAGCATTTCTAGAACGCGCGGGTGCCTCAGAACGTAAACGAATTTTGGAAACCGGAAAATGAAAGCGGTACTTTTTTCGGAAGCCCGAACGGCGTCGGAAATACAGAATTGGAAGGCGATGATCCAATAATTAGCGCCAATCGACAGCATGCTTAAACTTGCTAACGAAACGATCATGAAGTGTTTCAAGGACCTGACGTTTCTTGTCATAATATTGCAATGTTCGCTGACGTAAAACAATGTTACAGATGTTACAGTTGCCGCTATATTTTATAGCGTTGGCTCATCGTCGGAATTCCGACGTGTTTTTCGACAACGAACGAACGAAAAACGTCGGAAACCTGAAGCGGATGTCGAAGTTGTATGACTCTTCTGCTCGCTAAGCAAGTAGACAAGTTCACGTACGTGTTGTACAGACAGTAGTCTTCGTCGGTTGAGTCCGCTTCTCCGGTCGAGATCGCTAGATCTCGCTTTCGTTCATTGTAGCCTTTAACGGCGGGATTCTCGCTCCATTGAGCCAGAGTCTGACGACGAGGTGTAGGTGTACCGGTAGTCGGTTCCGAGTCCTCATCCAAAGAGTCTTCAAAGCCGTGTCCGCCAGGCTCTGTGCTCGGTCCGGGCTTCAGTGGTCGCGGCATCGGATGACGAGGTGTGTCTTCGACCTCGTTGTTACCGTTTCCTGCTTCAACGGGATCTTCGTGTGCTCCATGAGGTGGCGCAGCTGCCACATGAACGTCGTTGTTCCTCATCGCCTGCACCATTCGCCGCGGCTAAGTCATTCGGGAGCTGCGTGACGTACTAAAATAAAACTTCTATGATCCCTCAAAAACGCACTTTGATATTTGGCATTCCCCAGAGTTATCCTAGACATCAAACCAGTACGCTGTGACGTATTTATAGGGGGACGCCCCCCGCGCAACTAAGGAATATGCCAAAGGGGTGACTAATGCTTTTTTTCGGCACCGGCCGACGGCCGGCACCAAAAGTATATGTGTGCGTCCATCGTTATGCGCTTCACTGAGTCACAGTTTAAGTGAACCGGCCAGTTCAGTGAACTACAGTGAACTGAACTGAACTGATCTGAACTAGGCTGAAATGAACTAGACCTCGGTTCCGTTCAATTCAGTTCATCGAATTTTAGATTCGGTTTACTGAACTCAGTAGAGCAATTTAGGGCTTGGAGGCAGCATAGCCAGCACTTATTGAGCACTGCTTACCTTTCTGATTGATCGTCTCTCACTGATCGTCTTGGGCGCCACTTCCGTGTCTTTGTCTTTGTGCTGTCTCTGGGTACGTGCCTGTTTCTGTGGTCGAAGATAAGCACAGCAGGTACGATATACTCTCGGCAATCTACTTTTTTACGCCAAAGATTCCCGTTCGCTTCTGTCATAGCTTCTAGCAAACTGCCATACAACTCTGGGCAATCGGGCCATAGGCCCGCCGGCCGGGCCGGGACTCGATGCAGAACCAGCCGGGCCCCGGGATAGGCCGGGCCTGGGGTAGGCCCAGCCCGGACCGTTTAGGCCCGGTTCGGGCCTCAATAATTGCCATATATTGGTAAAATTATCAACACATATTTGGTAAGTTAATCAAAGAATTCGCTCTGACGGTGCCTGCGGCAAGCTATTCTAGGTGAAAATACTCGAATGTTGGATTTTGAACTCATTGCCAGACTTTAGCCTATGGAAAGTACCAAAGGGGGGACCAAGGGGGTTTTCCTGTCTTGACTAAGATGTCAAGGCCCGCCTGGCCTTATACTCCCGGGCCGGGCCCGGGCCTCGATCCCAAGGCCCGCGGGCCGGGCCGGGGCTCGACTTGAAGGCCCGTTGCCCAGGGTTGCTGCCATACTGACGCCTCCGGTACTACGGAATCTTGCATAAGGATATCGCAGAACTGATCGAACTTCGCTGCGTTACGACTGAGCTACCATAGTAAATAGCCAAAAGACAACCCTTCGTACGTACCCCAAACGGTATGAGTTTGTTGTGCTGTGGAGGCGGGAGGCAGCCTGATGACGTTTCTTTGCGGTCGCTCGTGTTTAACCGGTTTCAAGAACGCGAATAGACGATGAAGTGCGACATTCCATATTTGGATATCACCGTTCACTGCACGAATTCTGTCACGAAAACAGCACATATGGTTCAACAGGGTAACTTTTTAACAGAATTCGGTCCCTAGGCGACTAGATCCGCTTGAAATGCATATGTGGTGACATTCGAACCTTAGGGGATCTTCCCCCTTATCGCGGTAAGGGGGAATCAATTTCGCAGTCCATGTTGCATGTTCCGTTAAACAAATGCACTTAAGAATGAACAAAAAAATTAAAACCAAGAGTGAACCCCTTGGTTTTAATCGAAGCTAAGCTTGAGAACCCAAAAGTCAAAAACCAAGGGAGGGGGGGGGGCACTTTGGTTTCGAAAAATTAATAAAAAGTTTTGTTGTTTATGGACGCTTTGTGGTTTTATGGAATCATCCGTATCTTCGTAGGCTATATCCACGTGGAGATCGACTATGCTTTGGTCTACTTCATAGGCACACATCTTACGCCTCAGATCTACAAGGCGTCAATGGTCGAGTTCCGCGAGGACTACGCCCTGCTTTTCACGCACAACGCTTTGCGCGGAAACGTTAAAGACATCTTGCGCTCAGTTGACCACAAATCCGGCACCGAACTGCCTCGTCCCGGAACTCTTTGGCGTCGGCGTCGCAGAAACGTGCGCGATAACGATTTAAATACACCCAGCGACGTTTAGGATGACAGCAACTGCAAAAGCTTTACCAGTGATTTGTGCTGCGCTAGCAAGGCAATCAAGTTTGAAGTAGAGCGTTGAGACGGCAACATGGCGACTGTCGGGGTCCGTCACAGCGTGTCTGTAACAGCCGATGAAGAGCTCCGGACGCATCAAACGTTGGCCAAACTCGAAGAGAAAATCGTTAGCTCGACCCAAACCCCCTCCCCAACCTGTAACGAAATGTAATAAGATGCCCGACCCTACCCACCATCTGTAAGGACTACAGTTTATGGACGCTCCCTTGTTGGCGAAGTATCAAATTCTGAATTCTGATTCTAAAAATTCTGAATTCTGACGTTTTTGGCGGTTCTGAATTCTGAAATGAAAATCCGATCAGAATCCATCCCTGATGCAGATATGTACAAATAGGTATAAGGAAAATAGCGCAAGAAACTTGGCAAAATTGACTAAAATTCGTCAGACCTTGATGAATTTTTTGCCGGTTCTTTCACAAAACTGACCAAATTTTGCGAAATTTATGTGTTTTCGTCTCAAAAAATGAAGTCTTATACTACGGGCCATTACGGGGTGTACAGCCGTACCGTAAAGCCGTACCGGGAGAAACACGTAAACCGTAGCCACAATTACGGCTACGGTTTACGGGTACGGCACGGACCGAACTACGGTCGACGATCTCAAATCGACCGAGGGTCTATTAGGTGGGGGGAGGGGTCTATTAGAGGGGGGTGGTTATTTTAAAATTGAAAATTCTCTTGCCGAAGGCCCGACAATTAGCGTAATTTGTCCAAGATCGACCAAAAATACACCAAAATTTGGCCATGGGGTGGTTATTAGAGAAAATACGGTATCCGAGAAGCCCTCTCCAACACTGCTAACCCATTGCGAATGCGAAACTTTTAGCACGCGACACCAGCGCGTTGGCTTATAGCAACTCGTTAAAGGTGTACGCATCAACTGTCCAAGTCATTCACGGGCGTAAATAATGCTTGCTAAACTGCGATCAAACTTTGGGGCGGTTTATTGCTATCCTGTAGGCGATCGACCGTTGTTTTTTCATCGTTCGACGTGGGTGCCGATAATCCTTTGGCTGTTCCACCAGTCGGCACCGCTAGAGAGGGAATAGGCGCTGTCGCTGGGCTTATCGTCGCTTTCTAGCAAGAGGGGAAGTGTGGGGGTACAGCACGAGCAGAATGAAATCTCCTATGTCGTCACACTGTTTACTATAAAAGCTATGGTGGCTAATCTGATGTACCGAGGACAGCGATGATTTGTGTGGTGCTCTACGTCGCCCTTCTCTCAACTCTCTTTTCAGGTGCGAATTTGTATCATCTGTTTACATTTATCAACCCATGACGTGATAAAGGTCCGGGACGGGCGTGAAGCCGTGATAACGGCCCGGCTTTACGGCAAGGGGATGGGGGTTATCACGGCACCATGTGAAGCCGTGCCGTGATGTGATCTATGTCTGTTTTAGGCCTTTTTAGGGCAATATCTTCAGAAAATTCTTTTAATTTTCGGCGTTTTTAAGGTATACTGCCCGAAGGGCATCGATTTTTGACGGACTTTTGTAGTCTTAGCCGATATTTAGCTTATTCTTAAAAAAATTCGGCAAAAGAGTGCCGAAAATTTACAAGATTTTCATATCACGTCACGGTTCCGTGACCTTGCTTCACGGCAGGGCGGGGGGGGGGGG
>JNEY01000201.1:232727-247745 GCA_020875895.1 Aphelenchus avenae
CCCCGACTCGCTGGAGAATGTGCAGCAGAAGTGGGCCCCGGAAGTGCGCCATTTCTGCCCGAACGTACCGGTGATTCTCGTCGGCAACAAGATTGATCTGCGGGACGACGCGAAAAAGGTACCAGTTCCGTATGAGAGGGTGGAGGGCAGTTCGTTATAGGAACGGTCCCTTCTTTCTAGCTCCCATTAATTTTCTCTTGCACTTCCATTCGTTCTCTACGAATGGTCGATGACAAAACCTGGTTTTTGTCAAACTTTTTTACGATATTATCATTACGAAATTTCCCATATATAGCCGCATGGTCTCCTATAGACTATGGGAAAGAACTAAGCAAATGTATGTATCCACTGCGACTGCACCTAGCTTTCAAAGCAAAAATCTGCTTTTTCCTGTCTTTTGGCCCGCTGGTAGGCGGCATTTTCTGCTAATAGCATTTCTGTAGCAAAGACTGTATTTCATTTAAGTCCCGCCAGCTGTGTCAGCTCGCCGTTTAGAGGCAGGCGAGAAAATTGCTGACCTTCAGTGTACAATTCCAGTTTTCATTTTATTCGATTTTTTTGGGATTTGGGAGTTCACTTTTTTTTTGCTTTTTGCAAGGCCACTTCAGTTTTCAACTGGCGCGTACAGTTTCTGTCCCTAGCTTGGTGTGTATGTTTGTCCCTCTCCACTATGGGACCGTCGTTCCGCCCTCGTCTTCCAGCGTTCCCATAATGAATTCGGAATTAGTCGCACGACAACATTGCAGGATCTCGCCCACGGCGACCAGAAGCTAGTCACCAGTTTTAGTTGGTTTTTTTGAATTTTACATTTTCGGGTTTGAGTTCAAAGTGTTGAAAGGGTCACTTCAGTTTTGTCACGCAAAATTTCCGCCGTAAGCTTAGGGTGTGTATTTTGCCCCTCCCCCATGTGGAACCGTCCTGTTGACCCCCGCCTGTCCCTGCCTCCCAGCGTCCCATAACGAATTCGGAACTACCTAGTACAGCGACACCTTTGCAGGATCTCGCCCACAGCGACCAGAAGCTAGTCACCACCGAGCAGGGAAAAGAGGTTGCGAAGAAAATCGGGACCGCGTACTACATGGAGTGCTCGGCAAAGACGAAGCAGGGCGTCCGCGAGGTGTTCAAGAAAGCGACTTTCGCCTCGTTCCAGAAAAATCGTAAAAGGTCGCAAAAGCCCTGCAACCTTCTGTAATTGTTCCCGCTTCCAAAGCGGAAGCTAATGGCCTCCGAATAATGCCTACCTTACACGTATGCTCGTTGTATGAATTTAACGTTTGCTCTTGTCGGCCAGTACTTTTGAGTAACATTTTATGATTGCAGCAGATATGACTTTATAAACGGGCAGCGAGGAACTTTCTCGGTCGTTGACAGAATGATATGCTCGAACTGGGGCCGGGGAATATTCGGCTTTGGCATCGAACGTCTGAGTTTTTTGCTTCGTTCTTCAGTCTTCGGCTGCGGTCAAAACGGAACCAAAGTTTTTTAAAGTTTTTTTTGAACTTTGGCGAGAATTTGGCGGTTTTAATGAAAATATGCTCAGATCGCCTTAGCTGCGGGCATATCGACCCAGCTGAGTATCGTAAATTTTGTGGGCGCTCCGTGTAAACTTTTTTTGCAGAGCGTCGGCTTCGATCTTCGTTTTTTTGGCCTCGGTCTACGGTTTCAAATTTTACTTCCCCATACGGGGAAGTTCCTGCTTGCATGCTATAACGAGCCCTCTATAACATGCTTCCCGTAACGGGCAAGAAGGGAGAAGTTGCGTCAGTGTTTGGCCGCTAGGGGTTCGTTCCACGTAATCCCAGAACGACCTCTTTAGGGCGGGTCTACAGGCGGAAAGTGCTGGGCCTCGTCTGTTGGGAGTGCTTGCCATATATTTGATGCTTCTTATACTCCCAATGGGTGAGTCTTCAACACTTTATCAATCAGTCGGGTACAAGTGTTCCCGCATAGCGGCGTCGGCAGCACGAAGCGCAGCATAGTCGCTAACGTGCCCAATCGCACGTCGAGTTATATCCTAAGAGAATGAAATAAATTTGCCCCTGAGCTCAGAAGTCTCGCCGGTTTTGTCACGGCATAATGTCTACGGTACCATTTACGGGTACTTTCACTGGTATGCGGAACCGAAGCGGCCAGTTCGTGAAACTCAACTGGCCTGAACTCGACCTATAGTTCAGTTAGGTCAAAAGCCGGTTCATGTGAAACCATGCATGGGACTACCAGAAAATACTCATGATAGTTGCAGGGGTGCTAACCCGGTTCCGGTCCGGGTCGAACCGACCCGGACCGGACCGGTTCGACCCGGCAGCTGTTTCGCTGGAACCGGCCCGGTTCTGCCCCTTGGTGGAACCGGTTCGGTCCGGTTCGACCCGGACTGGAACCGGCCGTCTTTCGGTAACGGATATTTGTTACAAATGAGGCCAAGTTTGCCACAAATACCCAAAATCCGAGAGACAGATGCTAACGTCGAAAGAAGCAGCCAGCATTCCGCAGGTAACGCTCGATATATTGCTTGGGAGCAGGGATGCATTCTGATTCTGAATTCTGAAAATTCTGACGTTTTTGCCCATTCTGAATTCTGAATTCTGAAATAGTGCCAAAATGTCAGAAGAAGCACTAGGTAAAATGACATCTTGGAGGGTCTTTTGCATTTACTAATTTGGCCCGTTGATAGGCGCTGTCCGAAGGAATTTTACAATTAATTTAGCAAATTTTTCCAGAGATGGTGGTTTCGCTTGCAGCGTGCGTTCAAATTCCCGCCAGCCGCCTGACGCGAATCAATAGTCGCTGTTGACTCAGCTAGTTGGCCGGCGTCTGGCGTCTTTCCTTCTGAACCATCCTTGTTTTGACGAGCTTGTCAGCGCAAAATAACTCTTGAAATTCTAGAATGTCTCTTGTATGGGAATTCTTCACGAAAAACGGCAAGAGCATAGCGCAGTGCAGGGTTGCCGAATGCGGATGGACGAAGGAAATCGGCAAAAACATGAACGTCAGCTTCCTCAAGTCGCATCTCGCTACCTCACATCCGGAAATGTTCAAGCAGCTTAAAGCTAAGGTTGGTTTGTCGAGGCGTGACATGGGCCAAGTTGGGGTTTTAGGAGGAGGAAAAGAAGAAGACGAAATCTCCTATTCTCACCGGCATCAAGAACACGATCGTTGCAGCGTTCGCCAAGCAGTCCAGCTCGAAGGACACAGAAGAGCCAGCTTTGAAAAAAAGCAAAGACAGCCCGATAATTGTCTCGCTGGGCGCCAAGCGTAAGCACCGTGCAGTTCTCAACATGGTCCCAATGAACAGCGTTTCAGGTCCATGGAGCGAAGACGGCGAGATGTCTTTGCAGGTCAACCGGGCCATTCTCGAAATGATGGCAGCCGACATTCAGCCTCTATCGCTCGTTCAAAACAGAAACTATCGCCCGCAAGCGTCTCACACCCGAACATGTTGAACAGCTACTGCTCCTCCACCACAACCTGTTGATCTACGATTTCGAGTATTGATACTGTTGTCTTGACGTTCGAAACCTTTATTGAGAATAAATTCTGATTCTGATTCTGAATTCTGAAAATTCTGACGTTTTTGGCGATTCTGAATTCTGAATTTGATTTTGAGATTCTGAATTCTGAAATGAAAATCCGATCAGAATGCATCCCTGCTTGGGAGTGAGGTCCGCAAAGGTCGACTGCTCTGGGACGACTTTGACGATTAGTTTGGCGACAGCGGTGCAGGCAAGGATGCTTGGAAACTAATTGCTCTTGCCTACGAGTTTACTAGTGAGCGGCCAAAACAATCCTTTTAAGTCGACGCTTTGATGCTATTCAGAGGGAGACGAAGCAATGTCCAGGCGGACAACATTGCTGGGACGTTTCAATGTGTTCTACGAGCGATGGCTACAGTCGGCAAACTCAACTGCGTCAACTCTACATCAACTGAATGGCCGCACTGGCCGAGATGCAGTTCTTAAGTCACCGAAACTCTTGCATGAACCTACCTTGCCGGAAATAAAATGCGGAATAGCGTAACGCCAAACCGCAAAAAAAATTTGCCAGACATCCGGGTCGAGTCCGGTTCGAACCGGAGGCTGTTTTTATGGAACCGGACCGGTTCGGTTCCATCCAGACAAGGAACCGGCGGTCCGGTCCGGTTCTACCATTTTGCGGAACCGTTAACACCCCTGGATAGTTGCCAGAGACTGTGGTGGCATGTCATGCGATCCCATGCCATAGCGGCATCGCAGGGACAGTGAGTTTGCACTTCTTCTAAGCTCAGTGACAAATACTGTTATAAGCTTTATTCAAAATTCGACATGCGCCAGCGTGCGCGCCATTGTTTCTCCATGCGTGCCGACTCGCGGTCGAATTCCTTGTCGAAGTCCTCCTGCCGCTTTTCGAATTGTCGTCGAGCTTTCTCCCAGCGTCCGCCCACGGTGTCGTTGATCCACGAGTCGTCCTCGTTGGACCATAGAGAGCGCTTCGAACGCTCCGGCAGGAGACTGTCGCGCTCGACGCGAGGCAGGCTTCGCGCTGAAATTGCGTTTTACAAGTGGCGCAAAATCTAACACTGCCTTCCTCCTAGCAAGCACCACATGCGTTGTCGCATTATAGGTTTGAGTGGGTGCAAAATTCTAATTTGTGGACTGCATATGTCGAAACATTTTCGACTTTATACAAAATTTGACACTCTCTGGGACAATGTCAAACAAGATCCATCTCGTTGAAACCTTTTTGTTGCATACACACGACAGTCCTTTAGCATATGAGGAGAATTGCAAGGCACTGAGGGCCAAATATGGGTCGTGACGAGCAGCTGAATTTCCGCTTACTGGGCAAAAAAATCGGAGGGGGACAGATTCTAACTATCGCAAAGTCCCTGTTACAGAGATCGGCTCACTTGTTAGGATCCCAATCCTAAAATACGGAATAGGCCAATTACAGCCGTCACGGTTTGTTAAGGTCTTTTTGTGGTTCTTCGAGCGTGCCAGAAGGACCCGTTAATCTCTCTTAACCCACAAATCTTAAAAAGCATGAGGATCCAGGCATTCTCGTTACTTGGGCAATGTTGTCATTCCTTAACGTACCGTTTGTCAAGCCGACGCTGAGGACGACGAGGAAGACGCACGCCAGTAGAGCCTTGTGCCCCATGATGCACGTGTAGAAAAATCGAAAGGGTGTGAAGCGACGAAGTCCGATCAAGCAGACACTAAGACTTTGCTACGCTGCAACGGCTTTTACGCTGAGCGTTATCAGAGCTTCACGTGATTTCGAAGTTCCTGCCAGGTCACACGGGACGGACGCATTTGTGGCTCTTATCTCTCGATGATTTCGTCGCTTCCGAATGCTCTTTTTACTGAATATGTGCAAATAATGGGACGTTAAACAGTAGGTGGTCCCCGTTAGCGGTGTCATGGGTTGTCTTGCACAACTTCTGCGGAAGGANAGTCGGTGTAGTCGGAGTGCTGGAGTACGATGTGCTGGGAACGGGTGTGCTGACATTCGGTGTGCTGGGAGGCGATGTGCTGGGAGCGTGTGTACTGGGATTTGGTGTGCTGGGTGGCGATGTGCTGGGAGCGGGTGTACTGGGATTTGGTGAACTTGGAGCCGATGTGCTGACATTCGGTGCACTGGTATTCGGCGTGCTGGGAGCCGATGTACTTTGGCTTGCTGTACTGGGAATGGATGTGCTGGGATACGATGTGCTGGAACTAGGCAGTCCCTCGCAAAAAGCGTCCTTGTTGTCCAGCGGAAAGCGACATACGTAACGTAGCGGGACGCTACAGTCGTTACTGGTCCATTCACCATCCGTGTTCAGCACTGTGCATAGCGCTGTTTGGTTGACGGGGTGGCCTATAACGGCGAAGTTTTCTTCAGCCTTCAATTGTAAAGAACAGCAGTACGTGAAAGAACCGTACTCAGTTTGACACTGGCACTCCCCGTGATCCGTACCGACCTATTGGCGATTCCGTACCGACCCGTTGCCGATGGCGTGCTGCCCTCTCCCTCCCCCTCCCCCTTCTGTCGTACCGAACTCGGTACGACGCCGTCTTCCGTTGTTTTTGATAACAAAAATTCGTATAAATGAGTTGTAGAATGTAGAAACAGGATATTAGGGAACAAAACGGAGACGACCCGCCTCGAAAATTGGTGCCGTTCGGTGCCGTTCAGTGGACAACGGCAGCGAAAACGGCCGTTGTTATGCCGTTGTCCCGTACTCTACGGAACGGAGTCCGGTACGGATGGGTCAGTAAGGAACCGTTTTCGGTACGTAGGTTGTCTCCGCCATGTTTATCTTAATCCGTCAATACTGCCCCGTACCACTTGCACTACGAAACTTCGTACCAGCACGATAGGGAAAACGACACTGGTCGTAGTGCTGTGTGTAACCGACGCTCACTATGGCATACAAAGCCTTCATTTTTAAAATAACTAGCCGTTTACGTTGTCCGAGTACCTTGTTTCCACTTCGTGTACTCAAACGGGCTGCCGCCGCTCCAACGCCACTTTTTCAGTAAGCCATCGTACGTTGCCCCAATCCACTGTGAGCTCGACGCGTTCAAGAGCTCCCGTAGAGCTTTACCCACGTCTTCCGATTCAACTGACGCCAGATGACCCCCTTTAGAAGCACAGTCGTTTTCCGCGTCGGCCCACGAGAGAGGCGATCTAAGCGCAACGTAGCACTGACCGTTGGCTGTGACGTAGTTCTCCTTTGTGCTGTCCGCTCCGGAGGAGGCGACTAAAACTGCGAAGCTTACCAAGCGCAGCATCATCATCTTCGATTAGTCGCTATTGTGAAGGAGCGTTCGAAGGGCGTTAAGCGTTGAGAAAGGAAATTAAAATCAAAACCATGACGTGGTTTTCAAATCAAACCGCGTCAAACGCGATGGTTTTTAAACAGTTCGATTAAGCTAGCGACAGCGTGGTGCGTCAAGATCCCGACGTAGAAGGGTCCAGAGTTTAGGCCGTTTAGTTTAGGCATATGCTCATGATCTGTAAAACCAGAATCCCACTGAGGCATTGCACTTACTCAATTAGCATTTGCTCAGTTGACCTGTAGCCGTATCCTTGTGCACGCTGTGTTTGAAACTTTATGCACCATACCTCTGTCAAAGTAGTCCGTCAGAACGTGCTACAAAACAACGTGTCACATGCGTGATGTTGAGTGCACCTGGATTGATCCGAAACTAAACGTTGTGCTGAGTAATCTTCTGGCTTTTGTGTTTAACAGAGCGCATTAATATTAGAAATAAAAAACAAACCACTAGATGACATAAACACTATGGCTTCATGTAACGCTTGAACGCAGTCAAACGTAAAACGTTTATGTGCAAGATCTCAATGTATTTAACAATGGTTTAGCCGCAAAATTTGCACTGGCAGTGTCCGTCCCAGCATCCCGCGACGCCGCATTCGCATCTCCACTTGAACGGCGGGAGGAAGCACAGCCGGTCTCCGATGATGTGGCCGCAAAGAGCTCGCTTATGCCGGCCAACGCGAGATAGACGAGACGCGGGCACAATGGGCTCGTCGGCCTCGCCCATCGAAACGCGGTTTTCACCGGATCTGGCCTCGACAACGTTGACTTCTTCGCCGATATCCGCTTCTTCGCCTTCGTGGGGTCTTCCACTGCCCATGTCGTGGTGCTTGCGTGCTTCGCATAGGGTCAGGATTAGGTACAACGCAAAGAGTAACCTTAGCGGCATTGTGGGTGACATTCTAAATTGTAAAAGGTTGGATTCTGCATAAAACACGAGTTGAAGAAAAGTCACTGAACACGGGTGATCGCACATGACAGTCAGATTCTGCAGTAGCGGCGCTAGGCTTGGGACATTAGTGGATGGATCAGGACAAAGCAATGCTCTTAGAAACGCTGTTAAAAGCGCCTTCACGAGTCGGAAGTGTGCAATCCTTCGACGAGTGGTTCTAGCCTACATGGCCTCTAAAAACAAGTAGCATAGGGCCACAATGAGTCAACCTAGTAATTGATTCGGAGCAGTAAGAGACCGACTCCAGTGTGTGTCCTCAGGGCCTGTGGCGGTAGAGTAATTATGAAGAGTTTATTTGGTTAATAATAAACCCAATGGCGAACTTAATTTTCCATTGGCCCGTAGCGCGAAAAAAGTGTGTCAAACGGACTTCACAGACCGTAGAAGGCTCTCTCTACGTTTAATTCAATGAAGGCCAAAATGACGGTACCGGTCAGGCTTGCCACGACACTCGCACCGACTTTGAAAAAAAGCAAAACAACGAGAAGCGTCCCACACAGACGGCGTCGAGTAACTGGCCGACCAGCGTCGCACACCTTAATTACCCCGTTTACTGGAAACCGTCGGTTGTTGGTGTTTGTAAACAACTTGTTTTTGGTATTCTGCGCCCTTTCCGACGTTCTTATCAGTGACGACGCGCACTTCGACACGTAAAAAAGCATAGTCGATTCCAAGAGTGGGCGATGATCTCGTGACATCTTGAAACAAGCTTCGATAGACCCCAAAAGTCGCTTTCGAACTAAAGCTCTGCGGGACAGTCAAAATTTCCTAATTCGCGAGCGCTTATCGAACAGTGTGAGAGGGCTTCTTGGATCATTAACTGCCACAGAATAAAAGTAAAAACAGTCAAACGGCAACCAGGGAATGATTTAAATTTTAGAGAACTGCGTGCATCATGCGTAGCACGCGGTACTGCATGCAGAAGCATGAAACTCACAGGAATTCTCAAATGATTACATTGCTGCCATGCAAAATAAATGTCTGGATGCAGTTTAGAAAACGTGTGCAGCTCGTCAAGCTGTGGGCAAGCATGCATGCATGCTTGCACTCATATGTACTAGTGCTCGGGATTTACATGCAAATAAATTCGGAAAAAGCACCGAATTTCCGAATCCGAATCCGAAGTTTTTCATTCGTTCATTTCTGACCGAGACTAGAAGGTTTTGACAAAATTTTTGGTAAGTAGGAGCAAGAGCGAAGCCTCAGGTGAAAATATTTTTTGACAAGGTATTCTAAGGCGCTTGTGTCGAATACGTGGGGCGCTACTCACGTTTCCGCCAAAAATTTAAGTAAATTTTGACCAAAACAGTTAAAATTTCGGCCTTTTCGGCGCCTAGCGGCGGTCCATTTTATCTAGTGCAAACTTCGGAAATGTTCGATTTTTCAACCGAATTCGAATCCGAACTTCGGAAAATGTACCGAATTTCCGAATCCCAATCCGAAGTCCGGTCCCAGCCCTGGTAAAGATGGTTTAAGTACGTGCTCGCATATAGGAATCAAAAAAGGACGACCTGCAAGGATGCGCTTGAAGCAGAGGATCCCGAATCTTTTAGAAAAGGGCAATGAGCAAAGCAAAGAAGGGAGCGAAAGACGGGGCGTAATGGAAAGATGCCTACCGTGGGAGTGACCTCGTGATGTACTGGATCGGAAGACGAATACTTGGCAATCCCCGTTGCGAGGCTGCCTGCGCAAAGTGCAAATGCGATATCCTAACCTCGGCTCTCTACAAACATACGCGCCTCATAGCACACATCCAAAGCACGTAGCAACGCATCAGTCACAAAGTGATCTGGCCGACCACCCTGCCCATCTCCTCAAAACGTGATGCAATGGGAACCCCATCCATTCCCTCTTAGTACCACTTATTTTATGAAAAGTTCATGGACATAGATGCCTGCAAGGGTTATGGATGCTTGAGCTTCGACGGTCGTTCAAACTTTGCTTAGAAAATGCAAAAAATATAAGATAGAATAAAATTCTATAGGTTCCTATTATTTTGTGCGCTGTGACGGGTCACAATTGCCCGTCGCTGAGAACAATGGGCTTAATCGTTGGGAAGCGCTGATAAGAACGCAAAACGGTCCATTTCAGAAGTGAGCGCCGCAGAAAATTCGACGGAACATTAGCTTTCATACGTTTTCAGTTGATATTTTGAGGCACGTATCGGAATGCTGCTAACGACCTTGATGGTAATCTGTTTTGTCGAGTCCATCTCTGCCAGATGTCCCCCCGGTACCCTACAAGGACTTGCCATGACTGACTGCTACAAGTTCGTGGCTGCTGCAGACCGCTGGTTCGAAGCCGAGTGGACCTGCGTGACCAAGGGAGGCCATCTGGCATCCGTCAGAAGCGCATTTGAGAACGGCTTCTTTGTGAGAGAGGGACCCGCGTGGTGCTCGGATAGCTACTGGATCGGCGGAACCAACACGGAACAAGGAAAATGGACTTGGTCGGACGGGAAGGCGTTCGCTTATTCCAACTGGGACTCTGGTAAGTGATTTGTGTAGCCTTCGGACACTTTTGGACGTCCACGGAGAACGTGTACAAAAACTTTTGTTGCATTGATTACATTCAGCTGTAGGATGTCTATTAATAAACTCTGTGTCTCTTTGGAAGAGATTCTAAAAAAGTAGCGCCTCCAGTACCGTTTTGTTTTTGCCGTTTTTTTTTGTGCGATGTTTCGTCGTGTCACGAAAGGCTTATTTACGGACCAGAGCTACTTGTAAGCAACTTCGGTGGCTTACCTAATGTTTCAGGACAGCCGCTGAATGGTTCGAACCGATGTCTGGCGTCAGCAACGGATACTGGCAAATGGTCTTCGGAACAGTGTCACCTTGCAAAGCCTTTTGTGTGCGAGGTGCCTTCACTACCCGACGACAACCGCGATCCACCGACAGAGCCACCAGTGGCGGCCACTTGCCCCACGCCACCACAAGTTGCAAATGTCACAACTGCCGCGGAAGGTGTGACAACAGGATGTGCATGCGAAACCAAACCGCATGGAACGTGGCCGACACCGCATCCTTTCCCTCAGTGTCCGTTTGGTTGGAGCTATGTCAACGTCACCGATCAGTGTTGGAAGGTAATCATTTGCTGTACTTTCGCTAGCTTTAACATGATCAATAGGTGTTCACTGGTGACGGATGCAACGGTATGAACGCGACCTGTAGGCAGCAAAACAGCAGCGTTGTGTCAGTTCATAGTCCCGACGTCAACGATGCCGTCGCGGGTAGGACGGGCGACATACGGCGACGTCGCCCATTTGAAGAACGTCTGTTTTACAGAATTCATATGCTCCGGTTGCAACTACGGGGGATGGGCATGGCTGCCACTTCATGCGCCCGGTGGTAGATGGACGTGGCTTGACAACTCTGTGTTCGACTACGCCAACTGGGGGGATGGCTGGGAGACAACGTGCACTGACAGATCGCAGGATTGTTTCGTTGGAATGTTATTTGGCACGGACCCAAATCGCGGAAAGTGGAAAGCTTATCAGGATGCCACAGTGAACCTCAACTTTATTTGTAGCCTCTTACCTAACTATTAGATCATTTATTGTTGTCATTTCTTTTTTCCTGAACAGCATGTAGCGTCCACGAAAAACCGGTATTAAGCGCCATAGCCTACAGGTCAGAAGCTATGCCTAAGCTTCGAAGCTACGTGAGCATGGCTTAGAAGTTAGTGTTAGGAAGAACGGATAGGTAACCGGCTTCTGTGCTTAGTGCATCCGATTGTACAGCAAATGACAGTTGAGTGAAACTTTTATGTACAAAGCAGCAACACATCCTGACAACGGGTTAGCCGCAAAACTTGCATTGGCAGTGTCCGTTCCAGCATCCCGCAACGCCGCACTCGCATCGCCACTTGAACGGCGGCATGAAGCACAGCCGGTCCCCGGTGATCTGGTTGCATGTGAGCAGAGTGCGTCTATGTCGGTCAGCACGTGTTAGCCTAGCCGCGGGTACGATGAGCTCGTCGGTGTCGCCCACGGAAACGAGGTTTTCGCCGGATTTCGCCTCGACGACATCGCCTTCCTCGCCGAGCGCCGCCGATGCGTCGTCGTCGAGTTCGAGCCTTTCACTGTCCATGTTGTGATGCTTGCGTGCTTCGCATAGGGCCAGGATTAGCCAAAACGTTAAGAGTAACCTGGGTAGCGTGGCGGGCAACATTCTAAACAAACATTTTTTAAGACAAAACAAACATCCAAAGTTGACGCAGAACTCCAATATCCGAACTTCGGAAAATGTACCGAATTTCCGAATCCGAAGTTTTCGTTCATTCGTTTCTGACCGGTACAGTGACCGGTTTCTGACGGTTTTGACAAAAAAAAATTGCTAAGTGGGCACGAGTCTCAAAAGAACGAAATCCTAGGTGAAAACATTGTTCTGATACGATTTCTAAGGCGCTTGTGTCTAACAAACGGCGCGCCTCTGTCGATACAGCCAAAATAAGAGTAAATTTTGACCAAAACCGTGAAAATTTCCGCCTCTGCGGCGCCTGGCGAAGGGTCATTTTATCCAGTGCAAACTTCGGAAAAATTCGATTTTTCAACCGAATCCGAATCGGAATCCGAACTTCAGTCCCCTCCCTGGTCTAGAATCGAATGGGCAAAAGGGCCATGCGAGAACGAACGAAATGGAGGAATAGATATGAGCAGCAGAACGTATCATTACGGGAAAAATTAGGCATAAGCTGTATTAGGACTGGACCTAAAACAGTTTCCGTCAAAATAAGACCTGAGAAGGCGTCGCACATGAGACACTGACGGTTGCACTGCCAACAGTGATTCGGCTTTTTAAGAACGATTCGGTCGTCAGTGATCATAAACAATCTATTTTGAGTACTATGTACCCTTTCCGACTTTCTTATCAGCGCTTCCGCGCCCGGTGACACAGAAAAGCATCATCGATTCCGCGAGTGGGTGATGCATTACCTCACGATCGCATGATTTCTTGAAACAAAGTCTCGATATTAGACCAGAAATCGCTGAATCACGTCTAGCTTATGATTTCTGATTGCCTCGACAGAAGCTCGTAATCTGACAATTTCTGCTTCATGGCTCGCTAAACGGATTCACTTCCGCAGATTTCGTAAACGGTTCCGTGCTGAGCGGCACGAGGTCAGCCCGGGAAAACTGAGCGCTCGGTCCAGACCAAAAAGTTTAGCACCGTGGTTTTAGTACCATGGTCAGACCCGAGAAGGAACTTCCCTCCATGGGTTCGCCTTTACGCTGCATCTCTAATAAAGCGCCACTCTTACAAAAAAAGAATCGTCTTTGAAATCATATGATCGGTTTGTTGCCTTCGACTTCATGAAAGAGGATCGCCTGCATTCACGCTCAAGGTGCAGGCGTCATGCTGAGTCGCTGGGAGCTGCGGTGCCCTGCGTCTGCATCCACCTTTATGATCCTGTCGACTGGGCAATACTAGTAAAGAACATCGAACAGTGTTTCGTTTAATGAAGAGCAGTAGCAGAAACATTACTGGAGAGATTTTGCGCAGTTTCGATGAATTTTTTTGCAAGACGAGCCTAAAAAGGTTCAGGCGGCGCATGCGGCTCGCTAGGTCGGTTCAAATACTCAAAATAGCGGTTTCAATGTACAAAAGAGCAAAATTTAATATTGTCGAAAGTACCAAATACCAAGTAGTACCAAGGCAATTTCGGCGCCGGCCTTTGGCCAAAAATTTGCCCCCTGCCCTCCCCAGGCGGAGACCGATTTCACCCCTAAACGCCCCCTAGAGGCCGCTTTTGCCCCTAGACGGCCAACTCCATCTGGGACCCCTGATACAGTGCACTACCCGTATAAAGTTTTTGTAAGGTCAACGCGTGTTCCTGTGTTTTCTGGCTGCGCTAGACCTGGTAACTTGCGATGATCACCTGCTTGTACTAGGGCTGGGCGAGAACCGGAAGCGGATCCGAAAATCAGTCTTTTTTACGGAACCGGACCCGGAACCGTTTCTAAGTTTTGGAAGCGGCCCGGAACCGGATCCGAATCCGAGCGGCGCCTAGCCCTAGCTTGTGTACCTTACCGCAAGAGTACGATTTCTTCTTTGACGTGTCTTGGACGTCAAGCACAGTTCTATGCTGATGCACCCGGGTTTGCCCAGTCTCGTATTAAGTCCGCGTTCATAATTTTGTGAATGACGTGGGCTAGAAAAGAGGCGCACGTCTGACCAATAATTGGTGCAGGAGTCGGTTGCATCTGCCCATCTGCCTCTTATCAGACGCTTTTGTGCCAGCACATAAAGCCTTTAGAGAGCCATGATAAATTCGTCACTTGGAGAAAACGCTATCAATGAAGTCCCTGTGTGCCCTTTCTCTTCTGACTTCCGTCCTCGTCGTCCACGCCCGGTGTCCCATCGGCACGACGCAGGGCGTGAATGCTGATGACTGCTATTACATCAACCCGGCGCCCACTATGTGGCTTAGTGCGGAGCGAAACTGCCTTCGCCTGCACCTAGGTGATCTATCTTCGGTCTCCAGCGCTTTTGAGAACTCGATCCTGCGGCTTATGATTAGCTTGAGCAGCGCGAAAGAGTTCTGGCTCGGCGGGAGCTGGGACACGGAATCTCCGCTGGAATGGACCTGGACGGATGGGCATCCTTTTGCCTACACCAACTGGGCTCCAGGTAGGACTCTATGACCTGCCTCCGTGCAGTGCCTTTCCTCATACGCCTTCTACCTACATGTAAGGCCATGCGCTGGGTTAGTTTGGCCCGCCATTGACCTTAGTTCTAGGTCAGCCTCTCGACCGCGAGTACTACTGCACTGCGATCGACGTCGCCAGCGGACGCTGGTACAGCCGTCCCTGTGACACTGCGAAGCCATACATTTGCAAGGTGCCGCCGCTTGAAGGTAGCCAAACAACCACAAGTCCTCCATCAGCTGAAGGCGGTACTACGACTACGAACCCGGCAACGCCAAAAAGCGCTGCATGTCCAGATGGGTGGACGTATGTAGCGTCCGCCGAACAGAAATGCCTAAGGGTAAGCAATGGCGAATCTAAGATGCCCTCGATAGGGGCACATGATAATTCCTTTGGGCATCTAGTTTGTTTTCTCAGATCAGAAACAACGGCCAGTGGCAAAATAAGGGTTTGAGTAGTAGAGTAATATGAGTAGCATCAAATTTCATCGTTAGTCGACCTAAGACCATCCGAAAACTGTCCCTCCAGAGGCAATACCAACCGAACTTTAATCGAAAATTTGCCTTGGGCGCCTAGCGGAGTGTGTCGCAGCACGTGACGCCCTCCTCGACCCCCCCCCCC
>JNEY01000202.1:0-12163 GCA_020875895.1 Aphelenchus avenae
TAGTACTAAAACCATAGTTATTGAAAATTTCTACAAAATTTTGCGCTTTAAGTATGACCAGGACGGTACGGAGTACGGCGGTACAGTACTGTTGAGTTCAGTACGGTACGGAGTACGTAAGGGATGAACAGTACGGTACGACTGTGATTTCCCGATTTAGTTAAAAGTTGTCCGCCAAAGCTGAAACTTCCAGGTTTTACTTAACTTACTAGCGGCTGGGCTGCGCTTCGCGCAGCCGGCGCCGCTACCGGGGATTACTTGTGCCTTACAGGTGACCTAAGTGTCATGGCGCTACGGCTTGCTATCGCACGGAAGCAGGACCCCTTCCTCACGTCCGACCACCGGAAATCCCGGTTTGAAACGTGGATGCTATTTTCAGAATCTGCATGTTTGAAGACCCCCTCCTGGAACCGATTTGGCAGAATTTCTGCTTCTTGCCAAATTTTGAGCAAGCCTCCATAGCGCTCGCTATCGCATGGAAGCAGGGGCTAGGTAGCCAAACTTTGATGGTGCATAATTTTTTTCTAGCCGACCGATCCGGCTGAAACTTTCCAGTTTTACATAACTTTAGAATGCCTATCGAACGATACCATACTTGACCTAATCACGAAAACTTTTTTGTTTACTGAGATAGACCAGCCCTTTAGTGTATAACGATTACAAGTTAGCTTAACGTCGACTACAAGGGTACGAGCTTCCATATATGCAAGCGTGTAAACTTTGGCCGTCCATTGGGCTACCGACTGATACAAAGTTCGAGGGGTAGCAGCGATTTGAATTTTAACACATACCACTCAGAGCAGTGGCGTAGCTAGGATCCGGTCAGCGGGGCGCGCCATGGTAACGGGGGACCCTTACCTTTTTTTCGGCGCCGGCCTTCGACCGGCGCCGGAAATATGCCTTGGTCCCACCCTTTGGTAGTTTTCCGAAGTCTCCCTTTTTAGCCTCACAGCGGTTTTTAACACTGATTTTGGGGTGTTTATACCCAATATAGCCCGACATTTTTTGCGCTTTTTGGAATAAAATTCATCGAAAATTCAAGGCCTCAAGGGTTTTTCAGTCCCGAATAACACACACTTCGCCTAAATATGCCCGCCTCAGGCGCCGCCAACGAGAGTTTTAGGCTTCTTTGGTATAGTTGCCTTGAAAATTTGTTTGCCTTGCCCCCCCCCCCTTATCTCGCCGGGCCTTCGACACGGCTCCAGGGGGCGCGCAGCACCCTGCGCGCCCCCCTAAATACGCCACTGACTCAGAGACGTACTGAGAGCCGTAATTAGTGTTGTCCATCTTTGTGGGGCGTACGGGCCGGGGCCGGAATGGACCCTTTCTAGACAGTCAAGACATATCATACTTTACGTTTCTTTGTTGCTCTGCCGTGACCCGCCGCCGATCACACTCACTAGTACTTGTCCAAGTCAGTCTCTACAAGTACTTCCGTGTGAGTTGTGTGTAGTGTAGCAAGAGCCGACGCCTACGTCCTCTCGTTTTTCAGAGAAAACATGTAAACTCTTGTCCCTTAAAGCAGATTATTTATGCAACGTTTTCCTGCACATCTGTTAGCTTTGGTCACGCAGCAGCTTCGACGACTAGTTTGCAGCTTCTTTCCAGCAGTGACCTCGAGCGTTCGTCAGCAGCGACCACGTGTATGACTCCACGCTTTTTTTCTGTATGTCGGATGTTCTTCCCTGATCAGTATGCATTTTTTGGCGTACTCCGCTCCTCCTACAGCATGCCTCCATTGCGCCTAGGCCACGCAAGCCTTGCAAGTGCGGTGCAAATCCGTTCGCATTTGCGTATTAGTCAAAACGCTTGCAAAAACATTTTCGCGGAACAAAGGCGCAAACAAGGTCACAAGGAAGACGGTAGGTCCTCTCCGAAGGATCCAAAGCGGCTTTGTTGACGTGGAGGATGCCGTCGCGTAGCACTTTCGTCGAGAACCTTAAGGGCTGGCAGCTGTGGACGGAGTTTAAAGGTATGTTTCGCCTAAATTTAAACATTATTTATGCCAGATGAAAACGGTTGATGAGCACTGCCGCATGCGCAGGACATTGCAGCATTATGCAGTCGAAACATCTCAATTACTCAAGGACGGGGAGCTTTGAACATATGCAGTATTTTTTTCCGGTTCATTTGCGCCGAGGTGTGATACCGACCGCTGTACTACAGTGATTCATACAGACCATCCTGGAAGAGCCACTAAAACACAGTCAGGGCATTTAGCGTTTCGCTTCGTCGCTGCCTTCAAGCAGCCGCTATGGAAGGCCTTTTGGATTGCCGTCATCCTGGGCACCTTCGCGGCGTTTGTCATTCAGTCCGCCTTCATTCTAAACGACTTTGTACACGTGAGTTAAACGGAAATCCGCTACAACGTTCATCGTATGCGCTTTTTAGTACAACGTCGACACGGTGGTCCAACTGAAGAGTGTCAAGAGCCTTCCGTTCCCGGCGGTCACGATCTGCAACCTCAATCCCATTCGGAAGTCGGCTATGGACTACGTCGAGGAGCTCAGCGATCTGGTAAACCACCAAGATATTGTTAAGTTTACAGATCGGTATGTAATCGACTCATATGTCCGCCTTTTTTGCAATGCGCCGGTCGAACAGGCTAAGCAGTACGCCTGCCATTCCTCAGGGCGCCGATTCGAGGACAACAAAATCTTTACCATGGCCCTTTCGCAGAAGAAAGCCGCGCAAGTCTTTTTTTGCGTACATCTAATTTTATAGAAAGACAAACTTTTATTGTGGAAGAAGGTCCTCCGAGAATTCGTGGCTGTCGGCACGACGGAGGCTGAGACTTTTTGGTATTACAAATTTGTCAGCCCCCGGGCATACTCCCCCTGAGTACGGTTGGGGTCAGTGTCATACCGACCAAAAAATTCGGGGGGGGGGGAGGGGTAAGGGGGACCCTCACCTGGGCTTCCGGCCGGCGCCGAAAAAATGCCTTGGTCCTCTTCCGTTCATTTCCGGGTTTATCCGATAATGTCCTTTGTATGGGTTTAAGCCGCCTTTGTAGTTACCCTTGTAGCCCGCCGCAGGCGCCGCCAGAGCAAATTTTGGGATTTCTGTGCAAACATTAGTTCAAACTATTGCCCCTTATTAGCAGAAATTTGGGGGTACGGCCCTTTATTTAGCCCACCTTAAACCTTCGGGTTTCGGGAGAGGCTAAGTTCTGCCATTGCCTTGATTCCCTTACTTTTTTCGGTCCTGCGGAAGAGGAGCGCCATAGCCCGTTGTTCCCCACTAAACTACCGGTGGGCCAGACAAGCGATCGCGGGAAAATGATTCCAAGTTGTACAGCAGACCATCTACAACTACTTGTCGCAAAAGAAAGCGCATAAGTCCGTCAACGAGACGTCCGTGAGTGCGCCACGAAAGAAGGGGAGCGCGAACGACGAAGTGTCCCTGCTTCGAGAGCTCTACGACCAATTGCTGACTGTCCCCGAGCCGTACGTGAAACGCCGAGCGAAAAGGTACCCAAGATGATTTTCTAACTCTAAGTTACATGATTTAAGGCAAGAAACACCTACAGATTGCACAACTCGTCAAAAAAGAAGCCCTGGCTCATGTAAGTCGTTCACAGCCCGATTAATCAACGATCGTGCTCACTAAGAGCGACTTGCTAGACCGTATACAACTCTAGCAGGGCAGTACATGCCTAATTCTGATTTAGAATGGTGGAACGCTTTTCGACTTCGCAATTTCGGATTATGAAGTTCTATCAGTGAAATCATGTTTAATTCTGATACGAAGTAAAAAGTCCGTCTGAGCTCTATCAACCTAGGCAATGACACCGCTGCGGCCGCCACAACTTCGCCACAACCTACGACTAAGTCCACGACAACGTCCACAACCTCGCGCAGCACAACCAGCGCGCCGACGACAACTAGCACAAGCGCAGGTACAAGCTTTAAACGCAGGGCATATCGATGTTGGCCAATCTGGATAGACCTTTGGGCACGATACTATATACCCCAAACCCGCGCATTTTACGCAGGCAAAAGTTCCCATAGAAACAAAGTGTCCATTCCTATTGTGGCCACTATCTGCAGGTCGTTAGAACTTGGACCGAAACATGTCACTTTTATCGTTCTTTTAGTATTTCGAGGCTATTTTGAGCCTTTTTTACCGATTTTAGGGGATCCCCTTGTCCCCGAGTGCCATCTCCTATCCTTATCCTGCCTACACCCTGACGAGTGTCCCAATCGTGCATGATCATTTTGTACTCTGCGGGCTCTAGATTTCCGACTTATGGAAATCGAAAACGGAATGCTTTATTATTCGGTCAGAAAAGATACAAATTCCGATACACACAGGGGACTCTGCACGTCCGTTGTACACAAGGTGGTATACAACGTAGAAATAGGGCAATACTGCGTAGTGCAAAAATGAAGAGAAATTGAGGAAAGTTATGTTGGCATACTAACTATTTAGCAAAGAAGACGACTGACCTCGATATGACAACGCCCATGGCCAGGATCACAGCCGACGAGACATCAGCGAGGGCGTCCATAGCTACAACCGCTACCGCTACAGACGTTGCGCTCACAATCTCGACAGTTGACGCAATGTCCAAGGCTGCGACAGAGACAACCACAACCAAGTCCGTTTCAAGTTCCACTTCAACAAAGGACCCGTCAACGTCGACGAGTTCGGTTCCCGCAACTAGAACGACCGTTATGGACTCGACAACAATATTGACTGCCCCCACGTCGACCACGACCACCGAGTCAAGCACGACCTCCAGAACTGCGCCCCATATGAGCACGACGGTAGCGGTGAGCTCCACAACCGTCGCCGACACCACTGCGACTGATGCGCTGACAACATCGACGGCCGCCGGTACGTCGACATCTGCGTCAGTGACCACCACAACCGAGACGTCCACAACCGGATCCACCACTTCGAGCTTCACGACAAGCTCCAGCTCCACAACGGGGTATTCGACGACGACCAGCTCGGCCCCTGCAACTAGCACGACCGCGGTGGAGTCGACCACGACCTCGTCTGCGCCCACATCGACTACAACCGCCGAGACTAGCGCAGCCTCCACTACTGCGCCCCAGACAAGCACAACTGCGGCGGAAAGCTCCTCGACGTCGACTTCGACGCCCACTGCCACAACTAGCACAACTGCTGGTGTGACGTCGACCACCACCGCGGCGGACACGACAAGCACTACTGCGGCTGCGACCTCAACGTCGGCAGTGGACACGAGTACGAGGATCACCAGGTAAATTGTTTTTTTTTGTGCTGGTCGTATAGCTTCCTTAGTCCACGAATGCCTGGGTCGTGCCGGAACAGCTCATATTTTACCCCGGCGTATGCTCCAAAGCAACTCGTTCTTGTTCTGGGCGCGTCGCACCTGCTTAGCCTGACAAGCTTCTGTAGGGTGGGGCTTTTCACGAACCGACTTAGCACACATCTGGTCCGTCATCAGGGCCACCTCTGCGTGTGCACTTAGCTCGCTCTCCTGGCTGGGGCTCATCCCGGAGCCAGCTTCACCCGATTCCTGGCGTGTGGCCCATGGGTCAGAACCGTCGGTTGCCCGGCTCGTCCTTGTCCTGATCCAGGACCAGTCTCAGCTTAAACATGGCTTACCTTTACTGCTTCCAGCTCGTCTTCGGTCACGACAAGTAGCTCCACCCCTACAAGCACAACCTCCGCGGCCTCCGCAACGTCCTCGTCGGACGCCACAAGCACTGTGCCGGAAAACAAGTCCTCATCCTCCAGCTCCTCCCCTGCGTCCACAACATCTGGCAGCACAGCCAAAGTGTCGTCCACATCTACGAGTATCGCAGGTAGAACTTAATTTTACAGAAAAAACTCATTTCCAAAAAAATAATAATGGAGGATGGCTTGAAATGGGAAGTTCGCAAAAATTGACAGTTCGTTCGACATAGTCTTTTACCGGAAAACATCTTTTTTACATTTCCCTGTTTTTGTTTGTATGTTTTTTTTTGAAAAACACCAGTCGGATGAACTGATTTGTATCATAACGCAGCGTTGTCACGATGTTAAATATTCTTCAAGCAAAAAATGCACTATTTTTTTAACTTTTTTCCTGTTTACTATTTTCCTACCGTTTAAAATACGTATTTGTAATTTGTTTTTTAAGTGCCATCCCTAGGTACAACAACCGAAGCAGTCACCACAACATCATCCCAAATCACAAGCATCTCTTCTGCCACGTCCACGACCTCATCTGGAACGACAAGTGGTCCGGCCACAAGCCGTACCGGTGCCACGACCGTGCCGCAGAGCACTACCACACCAGGCGGAGTTTCGAGTACCACCTCGGGTGCGGTCATAACTTCCACGAACGCGAGCACGACCGACTCAAGCTCGAGTTCTTCCACCACTTCCCGGACAAGGACGCTGACCATGACCGGGTCATCGACCGTCTCTTTCGCTAATAAACTGACCACTGCTGGCGCTAGCACCACAGCTGACTATGGCACCTCCGCCGCCGGCTCGAGTTCGACATTGGCAACCACTGATAGCGCCACCACGGGCATAGTTGAAAGTTCTCGGACAACCAGCACGAATACCGTCACAAATGGAGCCACTTCGAGCGCCACTGCTGGCGGGACCACATCGACCTCCACATCACCTGTGACCGCAGTCACCTCTGCACCCTCAGTAACATCGACTACGTCTTTGTCCACGACCACACCGACCACACCTTTGTCCACGACTACCGGGAACACTAGCTCCACTAATGCGTCTACGTTGGCCACTGGGACCAACATGAACACATCCACGACCACACTAAGCGCCGACATGATCACCACTCATGGTCCATTTGCGCATACTCTAAGCACGCTGTCCACCAGCAAGACAACAGTAAATTGGACGATCGCTGATGACTCGACGCAAACTAATTCAGACGCCACGGGGGCCACTCCTGACACGGACAGTGCTGGTGCCACTGGCATCGACTTTACCGGAAGTGGCAGTGATGCAACCGATGGTGTCACCGAACCGAAGGTGGCTGACTTCACTAGCACGGAGATTGTCCCCTCAACTAGCGATACGAAAGTGCTACAAACGACCAGCAGTGGCAGCCCAACCAAGAAATCGGAAAATGGAGTCACATTAGCAGGGACGTCAGCCACCGAGAGTGGCATGTTCAGCACGGACAACGGCCCAGGTTCTGCCACCGCAAGTGCCAGCAGCATCTCGGACGATCCCAGTGGTGTTTCTTCCACCACTTTCAGCGACAAATGTGGAACCGACCGATCGAGCAGTGGCGCTACCGGTGGATCTAGTGGCGGTTCATTCGGCCAGAATGCCCCTGGAGCTTCTCTAGTGCCGACGAGTTCAAGCTCGACTTCTTCCATAAGCTCCGGGACCACAACACCAACCACGACCGGACCATCGACCACCTCTGGCACTAGTAAAATGGCCACTGCGGGCACTAGTACCATCGCTACGCATTCAGTGCAGCTGGTGCCGATCAATAAAACCTACACGGAAGCCGAAATCGAGAGGTAACCTTAGGCTGGCTTTGATCTCCCTGACATGCACGCTTAGGCTTATTGACGACTACGGTCTGGACCGCAATACAACCCAGGCGACCTCCATGGAAGCGCAGGTGCAGGACCGCATGCTGGAAGGTACGTGATTGCGGAAGATTCTCGGTCATCCGGTATGTCTGAGCATAAGCCTAAACCACAGCGTTAATCTCGGGGAAGATTATCGAGCTAATGGGGTCCTTTGCGTATTGCTGTTTGCCCCGTCACGGTTTGAAGAACCGAGTCGTATGCGATCCCGGTCGTGACGCGACCGCAGACGAGACGCCGCTAGTCAAAGCTCAAATAGCCTCCGGAGGGGCAGGGGCGAGAGTGTTATGGGGCGGAATGGGTAGGAGGGGGAGGTGATTGTGGGGAAGGGCGAAAGTCAACAAATTTTTGTTAAATCTCTAATTTTCGACGAAGCTTTTACCAAAAAGTCACTAAAGTGCCTCCGCCGGGCCGGTCAAGTTAAAAACACTCTGGAAGCACATTCCTATCGCGCCATACCGCTTGTAGGACGGCCCCTCTTCGATTTTTCTTGTTGGTGGCCTTGACGCTAGTGGAATGCGTGATGATGGATGAGATGGCAGTTAAAACATTCAGTGATGCGCAACATCGATCCGGCAGTCCGCCAGCAAATCGGCTACCAGCTCAGGGACTTCATCATCGCTTGCTCCTACAACGGCGAGGCATGTGACTACGAAAAGTAAGCGGTCCGTGAAAAAGACATTTCTGAAAAATACTTGTGCATGCTACTGGGTCTCAAGTAGCTAACATACACTACCTACACTGTTTTAACGCTATTTTATCCATTTAGCCGATTTATTGAAATAGTACAACCGGGTACTATTCGAAAAATAACACAACAATATACTACTATTGGCTTAATGATGCAAAAAGTTCGGGCCTTTTCTGCAAGTTTTCGGTCGGGTTTAGCGACTTTGAGTACATGAGCGACCCGGACTTCGGCAACTGCTACACGTTCAATGCCAATGGAACGCATCCGATTGCGGGAAGCGGGACTGATTCCGGTATTTTTGGCAGTGCAAAGCTTCCTTCACACACACGATTGCAATCTAGGGCTGCGCCTAATCGCGTTCAGCAACGTTAGCGAGCATCTCTATACCAGCTCCAAAGCCGGTATGAGAGTGACACTCCACAAGCAGAACTACGCGGCTTTCCCCAACACGGAGGGCTACAATGTCGGCGTCGGTTCTTACGTGGCGATTGCCGTGCAATACGTAAGTTTGGCGGTTGTGTCGCATGCACTTGGCACTGGGTCTCCGAGCAAGTATAATGGTCGCTTTTCTTTCCACTAATTAAGGCTCCGTCCTGAGAACAATCATTACTTGTTCTCGACCATAATCGAACTTCGGGTCGAGCCTCGGGCCATGCTTCAAAACCCGGCCGAACAGGATTACAGTGGGCTGGTTTACGGCGTAAGTTTCAGAACGCAATCAAGGCTCTTCCACGCCCGTACGGCAACTGCACTCCGAAAGAACAAACGGATGGCATGGTCTACGAGGGCTGGTACACCTACGAAGTATGCAACTTTGTGGCTGATTTGCAAGTACCATTTCACCTTCTTTCAGGGCTGTTTCCGGAGCTGCTTCCAAAACGACATCATCTCAAAATGTGGCTGCGGAGACCCGCGGTTTCCATTGCCGCCAGCGAACTCCTCGGTGAAGTACTGTGGGCCATCCGATAAGCAGGCGTTCCTCTGCTACCAAAAGTACATTCTCGCGAAGGGCGACTACAACGCGGTCGCAAATTGCACTTGTACCACCGGATGCGAGTACGTTCCTTTCAGCGTAAATATGCCGTATCACGAATCGCAAAGCCGTTCATCGTTATTTTGCAAACTGATGCATATAAGTATGCTGCTCAACAAGACGAAACAGCTCTCATAGGCCGCAATTCCAAAGAATATGCCAACGCTTAGGCAATGCTAAGGAAGAACTAATTTCATCACATGCGTTCCAGAGAGCCAGCATTCAACGTCGAGCTGAGCAGGGCCGCTTGGCCTGTCTTCTTTGAGAACTTCACCACGCCGACATGCTTCGGAAAGTACGGGAATACGAACGTCGACTGCTACACCGCCTTCTAGTAAGTGACCTCATTTGCCGGTACACTTATAGCCGGCATGTGGTAAGCAGAGATGACCTGGTACGCTTGCGCTGCGGTAGGACCGACTCAGGGCTGCTATTGAAACATTGCTTGAACAAATCACAGTTCTGTCTACGACCTCTCCAGGGCCCTGTGGCAGTATCCCGACGGATGATCACGTACGAGAACCGTTGGTTTCGTTGTACCACCGATACGAATCACACAATTTGCCAAGAGGGACCGCTTGGTACGTTCTTGTACGTACCGCTTGGTACGCATGGCGGCTCGCATGAATGCTTACAGCATTTATGCTGCATCTACTGCCCTACAAGTTTAATTACCTAACCATAGTTGCCGATAAAAACTTCATTCGCATCAGTTACTTTCGGTATCATCAAACAAGCAAATTCAATCGCTTTGGTTTATATTGCTCCATTTGCACCCAAAATTTCGGGAAATTTCCCCCCCCCCTTTAATTGTTCCCCCTCTAATTATCCCCCGCCTCAGAGGTCGATCATTTAATTCCCCCCCCCCCCGGGGGTGAAAATTAGAGAAAATACGATGCTTGAAGTTCTACGGAGTCGTTAATTTCAGTGAAAACGCGGCGTGGATTGATATCTCGTACGATAGTAGTACCTACGAGTACACCCATGAGCGGCCGATAATGGACGCGACGGACCTCTTTCACAAGCTTTCTGGGGCCGTGTGCCTCTGGCTCGGCATCTCCATGGTCGCGCTGATGGAGATCGTTGAGCTCCTCTCCTACATTTGCCTGTCGGGCAGCTTCAGCCCGAAGAAGTCGCCCAACGTTGCGGACATGAACGACCTCGGCGTCGCGGACGCGTTCAGTCCGTATGCCGTCGACGACGTGGATATGTACGGGCCGCCTGCTGTCTGCTTCCCCCCGGCCAGCTCCAGGTAGGGAGACATCAGTGTCTTCTGGACACTGAGAATATAGCAAAGTAAGAGTGATGAAAGGAAGGAGACGAAAAACTTTCTGACGACGCCAGCTCCCAATTACACTCTCAACTCTCAATTAGGCCCACTGAATATGTGCTCGTGACAGATGTAAAAGCGCGGGCAAGCGACGTGATCATAAGCAATTGTTCTTTAGCTTTGCCTACGTCGACGCTCACGCTCTTGACGGCCCTGCGGGGTACGTCCCTGAGAAGAACGCGCCTCGCAGCGCGAGTCTCGTGAACGTAAAGTTCTGCTCCGACTAAGCCGTAATGCATGAGAACGATATGACTTTTCACATTTATTTGTTGAGAGATCGCACATATTTGTTGTAGATAAACCTTAGTAGGCCTCTCATTCATATGACCTCTGAACGTTCGCGTGTTTTCATCCTGTCGGCAAAAAGCAAGTGTTTTTGGTGTGGCCCGCGGAAACGCTTCACTGAAGGACAAGTCCCGTCGCCGTACGTTGACGACGTTCGGCTAAGCACTAAGTAACCCAAGGATTGACTATTTTGACAGGCATCCGTGTCAGCGGACAGTAGTGTGCCGCGAATAGGGCTAATTTTGGCTCTCTGCTTTGCAACACCATCCTCATTTTTGGACAAGACGCTTCTGTGTTTCGCGCTTTGGACTGCAAGTGGCGTACCTAGGTGCCTAGGTATTTACTAGTGTAATACACGTAGTCATTTCTGACCAGCTCATCAGCGACGCCGATGAGCCCGGGTCGCGGACATCCATGACGTCGCACCGCATTTAATGAAGTCCTTTCGCCGGGCCACATGTTAACCTGAGTTCCTGCTTTAAATACTGGGAAGTCCGAGACGATCACGCTAGAACATTCATAGTACGAAGCTTGCATGCTTCTGAGCGGTCGACCTCACGTAGCCCTCCGGTGCGACTTTACAATCTCTTAGGTCAAGCATATCGAGTCTTCAGTCAGTTTGATGAGCGTTTAGCGTTTTGCAGGCGTTTTCGGTCCCTAGAAGAGGAGTATTCTTCTGGGTTTTTTTCTTGCGACGCTGAAGCGATGGCGCCCCTTCTCGCTGTGACGCCCGATTTGTGATGCTTTTTTGTTGTGCCTTGGAAGCGTTCCAGAGGCAATTTCGATGAAAATGCACTTGGAGTCGGCGTCCTAGCGAAGTCGCCTACGTGCAAATGAGAATGCTTTCTGCACAAGCTAAATTCGGGGAAACAGACGGGTGGACAGCAGGAAATATAAAACCAAAATAAGGATCCAAACGATAATGAAGTCATCCACGACAAAAGGGACGGTATACTCCAGGGCTGGGGATTCGGATTCGGAAATTCGGTGGTTTTCGCTTCGATTCGGATTCGGTTTGCCCAAATTGGACCGAATTTCCGAATCTTTTCGGCCCGCCCGCAACATGCAAAATCTGGCCCGCCGCAGGCGATACCATCGAAATTTTAGCGGAAAATTTGACAAATATAGTGAAAAATTCGTCGGTCGGCGCCTAGCGGCGGGCAATTTTACTAGTGTATGCGTGATGTGACCGTGAATGTTTTGTAGTTTTGCACCTTGGTTTTGATCATATTTAAAACTTGCTGCTTCGGATTCGGATTCGG
>JNEY01000202.1:15156-38083 GCA_020875895.1 Aphelenchus avenae
GAGCCTTCTTGGACGGGCCCGCCTTGCCACCAGCGTCCGATTCCTTCAAGATGTTTTCGATGGTGCTCTTCGGCAGAGAGACCTTGGCAGAGATCCGATCGACTTGCTTCGCCAGGTCTAAACGCTTGAGTACGCTGGGGTCCCTGCATGATACGAATCAGTAAATACTGCGTTACGATTCGCTTACTTGTCGCCCAACTCGAGCCACGCCTGACGCTCCTCGATGTCCTTGATCAGGTCCTTCACCAGTTCTTGAGCATGATCCATGTCCAGCAGCTGCGCACCCTCGATGTCCTTCGCTTTCTGCAGCCAACAGCGTTCTGCTCGAATTGCTTCTCGATGTACGTGTGCGTAAACACGGGATTATGCGAACCGGGCTGGGGAGCGGCCATCTTGGATGGTCCCACTTCAGCCATCGTCTGACGGATGATGGCCTGAATGTCCTCTAAAGTGACGTTGCCGCTCGTGTTCTAAAGTAACAAATCCAGTAGGTCCAGCAGAGGGCAAAACGTAATGAAGTCTTCTACAAAGAACATGTATTGGCCCTTTTGTGCTGCACCGTTTCTGCGTTGTCTAATGACAATAAGGTCCAATTGACCGTGCCCGTCTGGCTGCGCCGTATGCGCTTGCACCGTTTGTGCGATGTCTAATGACAATAAAGTCCGAATGACCGTGCCCGCCTGGCTGCGCCGTATGCGCTGACTTATTCGTTGCCAAACCTCTTTCAAGGAGGATCTCTACAAGCCATCGCACACAACTGCCTTAACTAACCTGAGTCGAAAAAGACAAAGAGTTGTTGCCGGGATGTGGTTGTTGTTGTTGCTGGGGTTGTCTAGATTCGGTTGTCGTTCCTCCTCGGGTCCCATTGCAGCGTTGATGAACGAGAGCTTGCAGGTGGAAGAGCGACGGAGCGACGAAGACGCGAGAATGAATCGACCTGCGACCCTGAAAATAGGCCCATTAGACTGATACGCAACCCCTTACGGTAACCGATACGTAGCGCCAACCGCGAAAACAAACAGCAATGTCGACAGACAAACATAGTTCAGACCGCAATGAACTTTCAGCGTAGAAAGTTCCATATGACTTATTTGCCATGCAAATTCCGCTAAAAACATCAATTCGGCAAATGCTAATTCGGCAAATGCTAATTCGGCAAATAAACCTTTGTAAAACTAAACTAATTGACTTTCAGTGACTTGGAACTGTCTTTGACGTACCGTGGAGGAGCACCAATGTTTATCTTACAGGTCCTGCATGAAATTACGACTAATTAAGGCAATGGCGTAAATCAAGCTCCTGGAGCAACTGGGGCAAAAGGCAAAGAAGGGCAAAGCTAATGGCAANAATTTGACAAATATAGTGAAAAATTCGTCGGTCGGCGCCTAGCGGCGGGCAATTTTACTAGTGTATGCGTGATGTGACCGTGAATGTTTTGTAGTTTTGCACCTTGGTTTTGATCATATTTAAAACTTGCTGCTTCGGATTCGGATTCGGAAATTCGGTGGTTTGTGCTTCGGATTCGATTCGGATTCGGTTTTGATTTTGAACGTTGCTTCGGATTCGGATTCGGATTCAGTTTTATCTTTGAAAGTCCCCAGCCCTGGTATACTCGAGGCCGCTTGAAACGAATCTACAAGCTTGCAACCAAAACTGTTCGGTGAGCAAGTTTTAGCAAAAAAAAGTGTCCCGGTCCCGGCGTTAAAAATCGCCCTCGACCCTGTTGGATCAAGTCAACGGCCATGGCCATTGGATACGACTTCTCTGCGACGGGCCTTCCAATCGAGGCATTGTCCGGCCAATATCAAAGAGAAAGTACGAAGAGAAACATGCCTTTGTACCTCCTTGGACGCTTGTCTGCAAGTAGGGTGTTGCTTTTTCCAGCGCGTTTAAAACGTATTTTTCGAGTTTATTTGCCCAAATAGCCTGTCACAGCCACCACCGGTACGACTCATTTGGCAAAAAGTGAAATTCGATCCAAATATTTCAAGTTTTAGCACCTAACCGGCCCGTTCCCGGGCCTACACTTGGCCCGGTCCGGCCCGAGGCCCGGCTAGGTTGGAAAAACTGAGTCCCGGGCCCGGTTGCTCGGATAGTTCTTCAAACAAGCATAAACCAGTTCCACAGTTCAGGTAGGTTTAGGTCCAAATATGGCTCATTAAGTGAGTCTAGGCCTGCTTAGCTAGTGGCCCTTGACCCACTTAGTGAGTCTAGGTACCTTCGTTCGTGAGTCCCAAGTACCGTATTTTCCCGTATAACTCCCGTCCCCCCCCCCCCCCAATACCCCCCTGCTCAAATAAGTCCTCCTCCAATGGGGCAGATATTTTCTAACCTACCTCGACTTTGTGGGATAAATGGTAACCTGTCAATTCGGCAAATGCTAATTCGGCAAATGCTACTTCGGCAAAACTAATTCGGCAAATGCTAATTCGGCAAATGCTAATTCGGCAAAACTAATTCGGCAAATGCTATTTTAGCTGCGGTTCCCTACGCTAAAAAGACCTTTTTAGCTGCATTTATTGACAAATAAATAGATATATGCTGGCACGAAAGGAAGGGCTCTGAGGCAAAGGGCTCTGAGGATATGCTGGTCTGTCGACGATCTAGGGCTAGGCTGGGCGAATGAGCTAAAAGCTGAAAGCGTAATATAAGCGTAACTTTATTCGTCATCCATCAACAGATTCGCGGCGCCCAGCCGAGTATTGACATTATCTTCCACATAGAAGGAGAAACTGGAGAAACTCTTCCAGCGTCCGGCACGCATAACAGCATCGTAGGGGACACCGTTAGTGATAGCTGTGGTAGCTGCACCACCTCGACATGAATGAGGTGTCAGAGACGGGTTCACGTGAGAAACATCCAATGCACGTTTGAACTCATTACGGAGAAGGTCATAAGAGAGACATTTCGTGGAGTCCGCGAAGGAAGGGAACAGCCAATCGGATGGCATACTAGACGTAGCGGATAGCCAACGGCGTAGTACATTTACGGGACATAAACCGGATGCCGAAGCAACAATAGGGATAGTGCAAGAAGCGCCTTCCCCCGCCTGCTGGGTCTTGGAGTGCTCAATGCGCAAGACAGCGTTCCCATCTTGAAAAGAGACATGCGAACGCTTGAGGGTAATAGCTTCGTTAGGGCGTAAATAACCAAAGAACAGGATACAGATAACAGTGCCAATGCGTTGATCCTTTAATGACGATGAAGGCTGGCACATGGCGGAAATTATAGACCGGACGTCGTCCAGAGACATTTTGGAACGATGAGTAACACGAGGGCCCAAACGACGGATGCTCCTACACAACAGACTAGTAAGGGGGTTGACGAAAGATGAGGTCTGAAGCCCCCTACAGAATAAAACCAGTACAGAGCGGAACGAGCATTCTCAATGAAGGCTTTGAGCTTCCCCTGGAAGTGCTTGCTGGCTAAGTAGGTGGGAATGAGTAGAGACACGCTATGCTGAAGATTGGCGGGTAAACGCTTCGTCCAGGCTCGGAAATCGTTGATGGGCTTGCTGTAGGCTGAACGCGTTGCCGGAGCAAGGGAATGCATCAGCAAGTCGTAGAATTCTTGAGACGTAAACGGCAAGGCCTTTCCGGCTTCTCGAATAAAGGAACCGATGCCCGACAGGCCTAAAACGGGTAGGGTGGGCGAGAAGCACAGTTCAGACCGCAATGAACTTTCAGCGTAGAAAGTTCCATATGACTTATTTGCCATGCAAATTCCGCTAAAAACATCATTTTAGCTGCGGTTCCCTACGCTAAAAAGACCTTTTTAGCTGCATTTATTGACAAATAAATAGATATATGCTGGCACGAAAGGAAGGGGTCTGAGGCAAATACATGCTTTAGTAGCCGTGCCTAGGCAAATGAAACACGGGCAAAAATAAAGGGGAAGCGAGATGGGTTCACAAAAGACGAAGCCTGGTAGGAACAGGGTGTGAAGACCTCGGAGCCGATGGGAACCTCGATAGCCTCCTGCTCGAAGGGCAACCACGTTCCGTCACCTGAAACCAACATTGCATAGAAAAAAGCCGTCGTCCATTTCGGAAACCCCAGGACCATGGTCGTGCCACATTCCGCGCCGAATTTGAGGACCGCGGATATGAGTTGAACAGGACGGATGACCCATGTTAACCCATACGTCCATTTAACGGAGAAAGCGTCGACGCCCTCCGTACATGGACACCAGTAACGCGAGTAAAAAGCAGGGTATTTTGCGTTTAGTGTGTGCGCAAACAAATCTACCTCGGGAAGACCCCATCGTTTCTCGCACTCTCTCACCCAACGGTCGAGGATACCCCAGTCGTCGGTGTCCACCCACTTACTCGCTGCGTCGGCTTCTACGTTTTGCGTTGGGGAATCCACACTAACTGCACTTCCAGACGCATGCGCGAACACGCTGCCCAGAACTGGCTAGCGATGTTATGCAGCCCACTTTTCATACTGCCTCGGTAAAGAATGCTTAGCGCAGACTGACTGTCTGAATTGAATCGGACACAAGCGGATCGCGGCAGAGGGAAAGATTCGATCGCATACAAGAGAGCTATTAGCTCCCGGCACGTGCTGGACTCCTGAAGTTCGTCTGGGGCCAGATTTCTGCTTGCAAACATTTTTACGGCCTTATACTTGAATACGGCTCCAACTGCTACCGAGGATGCATCGGTACTGATAGCGAACTGTGGATGAAACTCTGCACAAGCTAGGCTTCGTTTAGCCAAAAGCGATAAATTTTCTTTCCACCATTCATAGTCCACACACTCGTCTGATGTGAGCGCCACTTGATGGTACCAGCGAGGCTTGTAAGCATCCACCTGACGGTAGAATGAACGTGTACGAAATAATCGGTTCGTACAGAAAACGAGAAGAGCAGATATGACGCTTCCAGTGAATTTTAGCCTGTCCTTGATTGACGGGCGACCGCATTCAAGAGAGCTGAGACATTTCCTAAGCTTGTCCAGGCAGACCTGACAGACCTAAGGTATACGCGTGGAGGTCAACTGTCAGACCCAACCAGGTAAGAATCTGTACCGGTGTGGATTCGCATTTCTCTTCTGCCACTACCACTCCCGCGGATTTAAGGTCGCTGCGCACGATGGCTGTATTACGCTCACACTTTTCGTATGTGCGCTCGAACTGAAAGCCATCGTCCAGGTACAGAGCTATGCGGATACCTTGCCGCCGCCAATGCGACAGCAGTGGTTTGAAGAGCTTGGTGAACAACCACGGTGCCACTCCTAAGCCAAACGGTAACACATTGTAGCTGAACCACGCCTTCTTCCCGTTCCACTCCCACTGAAAACCGAGAAACCCTCTGTGGTCCGGGTGGATACCCACATGGTGGTACCCCGATTTCATGTCAAAACTGGTCATGTACCCGCCTCGGAGCAAACTCTGCAGCACCGTGTGCCAGTCCTCGAACTTAATTGATTTCTTCACCACGAACTGGTTCAACCACGAGAGGTCCAATATAAGACGCAGCTTGCGAGTGTTAGAAGCAACCGACAGTGGACTGACGACCCAAGGTTTCACTTCCACAATATCCACTGCACCCACCTCTACCAATGCTCGCACTTCACCCGTTACAAAATCGGCGTGCTCCTGAGCGGACAAGTTATTTCTCGCGTGGTACCGTGGTACCTCAGTCCCCTCCCGCAGAGGTATCCGATAGCCGTCCGATTATGGTGCTAATTATCCAGCTAGGAGCCCCAATTTTATGCCAGAACTCGACATTCCGTTTCAATGACCCGATCACTGCCCGTTTGGCCGATAATCCAGGGTCATCTGACGCACCTGAGACTAATGAAGCGGGAGAAGACGAACATGGTGAAGACGTGGTCGGTGGAGTGGGGCGAGAAGATGGAGGCACAGAGGCGACAGCTGATGATGGTGCCTGTGGCTTAAGCGCTGGGCTCGGGCTTGTTCTTGGAGCAGTAGGTGCTGATGTGCCCGACCTCGCCGCAGATCCAACAGGGGCCGGGAGTCTTCCGGGCCGCACGCTTGGTTCCCGGCGACTGGTAATTCGGGCCCATATTGAAGTTGCTAGGTCCGGAGTAGCTGCGGTGCATCTTGGTGAAGAGGGAACCGATCGCTTCGGCGGCGGCACTAGAATATCCAGGTGCCCTACGTCTACTCTGCCTCTACTTACGCGAGACCCTCGTTTGCTGCGCCGCCCTGACGAAAGGGCTGGGTGCTGCCCAAACGGCGGTCGGTAGAATAAGGCGTGTAGCGAGCCTTCTTGGACGGGCCCGCCTTGCCACCAGCGTCCGATTCCTTCAAGATGTTTTCGATGGTGCTCTTCGGCAGAGAGACCTTGGCAGAGATCCGATCGACTTGCTTCGCCAGGTCTAAACGCTTGAGTACGCTGGGGTCCCTGCATGATACGAATCAGTAAATACTGCGTTACGATTCGCTTACTTGTCGCCCAACTCGAGCCACGCCTGACGCTCCTCGATGTCCTTGATCAGGTCCTTCACCAGTTCTTGAGCATGATCCATGTCCAGCAGCTGCGCACCCTCGATGTCCTTCGCTTTCTGCAGCCAACAGCGTTCTGCTCGAATTGCTTCTCGATGTACGTGTGCGTAAACACGGGATTATGCGAACCGGGCTGGGGAGCGGCCATCTTGGATGGTCCCACTTCAGCCATCGTCTGACGGATGATGGCCTGAATGTCCTCTAAAGTGACGTTGCCGCTCGTGTTCTAAAGTAACAAATCCAGTAGGTCCAGCAGAGGGCAAAACGTAATGAAGTCTTCTACAAAGAACATGTATTGGCCCTTTTGTGCTGCACCGTTTCTGCGTTGTCTAATGACAATAAGGTCCAATTGACCGTGCCCGTCTGGCTGCGCCGTATGCGCTTGCACCGTTTGTGCGATGTCTAATGACAATAAAGTCCGAATGACCGTGCCCGCCTGGCTGCGCCGTATGCGCTGACTTATTCGTTGCCAAACCTCTTTCAAGGAGGATCTCTACAAGCCATCGCACACAACTGCCTTAACTAACCTGAGTCGAAAAAGACAAAGAGTTGTTGCCGGGATGTGGTTGTTGTTGTTGCTGGGGTTGTCTAGATTCGGTTGTCGTTCCTCCTCGGGTCCCATTGCAGCGTTGATGAACGAGAGCTTGCAGGTGGAAGAGCGACGGAGCGACGAAGACGCGAGAATGAATCGACCTGCGACCCTGAAAATAGGCCCATTAGACTGATACGCAACCCCTTACGGTAACCGATACGTAGCGCCAACCGCGAAAACAAACAGCAATGTCGACAGACAAACATAGTTCAGACCGCAATGAACTTTCAGCGTAGAAAGTTCCATATGACTTATTTGCCATGCAAATTCCGCTAAAAACATCAATTCGGCAAATGCTAATTCGGCAAATGCTAATTCGGCAAATAAACCTTTGTAAAACTAAACTAATTGACTTTCAGTGACTTGGAACTGTCTTTGACGTACCGTGGAGGAGCACCAATGTTTATCTTACAGGTCCTGCATGAAATTACGACTAATTAAGGCAATGGCGTAAATCAAGCTCCTGGAGCAACTGGGGCAAAAGGCAAAGAAGGGCAAAGCTAATGGCAAAGGTAGACCGGGATAAAACAAAACAAAGGGAAGTGCGGCATAGCCGACTATACAGGAATGACGGATGACCGGTTACGCCGAGCGATGGTGTTGAATGCGGCGCAAGAACTCGAGTTTGAGAACCCGGCGTGCGGTCAATCGCGGCAAGAGCGTTGTACTCGACGACCATGGTTCTGATCTGCGAGTCACGGGCGACGGTCTTGTGAATTGGCTAAAATAGGCTTTTTGCTGCTTTTTGCCGAATTGGCACTTGCCGAGTTAGTAGTGCCGAATTAGTATTTGCCGAATTAGCATTTGCCGAATTAGCATTTTCCGAACTGGCATTTGCCGAATTAGTTTTGCCGAATTAGCATTTGCCGAATTGACCTGTAGCCGGATAAATGGTTACGTCCTAAGTGTATTCCATGTTTCCTAGACGTTATGCATCAATGTAAGGGCTTTTTGGAGGTGTTTGGGAAGAATTTAATGTGTTCTGATGCAAAATCTGGTCATTTTTCGCCACAATAAGCAGTGTGTCTTGAACTGTCTTCCTGATACCAGCCTGCTGCGGGCATCCGAACATAACTCCCCTCCCACGCCTCAGTACTCCCACCACTCTAGGGGGAGGGGGGGGGGATCCAAAAAAATAACAGACGCTTCGCATTTTACGCAATGCTTTCCAGCACATGTGTTGACTTGTCGCGCACCTTAGAACACTATTGGAAACGCATGTGAAGAAAACTAACAGGCTCAAGGAAATTTGTTATGTCGTCATTTGTCCTGTAGGCCTATTTCGCTACCGGCAACAAAATGTCCGTAGCTTAATACCTGGCGTACTTTAGCCGGACGGCTGCACCGCTTACCAGGAACAGACGCCTCATTTTCCTCAAGTTTACCATAATCCGTGCGAATACTAGTAGTCGACAAAGGCAGACGCTTCGCATTTATATGCAACACTTCCCTGCACATGTGTTGACTACGCCGCGCAACATTTTGTGCGGCAAATTTACAGCTTCGTTTCAGGCGATCTGTAACGCTTCTCCCTCGTTCACGCGGATGACTTCATTCTTGTTTTCTGTATTTCGGATGTCCCTTCCCTGATTTATATGCGTCTTTTTCGGCGTACTTCGTTCCCCGTACAGCATGCCGTTGCACGTAGGCAACGTTCCCCTTGCTAGCAATCGTGTGCAACATGCCTTTAAGTCGAGGCCCCGGCCCGGGCCTTAAGGCCCGGTAAAATGTCCGTTCCCGCAAGGGTCCGAAAAGTGCCATTGGTCCCGCCCTTTGGTACTTTTGTACAGGTAGAGTTTTTAAGCTTTACTGCGAATTTAGTGTACGAATCTCGACTTTCTGCACATAAAATAACCAGCTGCAAGTACCCCTATAGCCAACTTTTTGCTCATTTTTCAAGAAAATAGGTAAAATGTTAGCGAATTTTTCATCTATTCGAGCCTCTAACCGGGCCTACCACCCGGGTCCCTGCTAGGCCGGAAAAATTGAGGCCCGGCGAGCCTAGGGCCCGGTTGCAGATGGTTGCTTGCTAGGACGGCGTGAATCTATTCGCGTGGCGCATTAATCTGAAATGGCACACAAGAACACTTCCATAGCAAGATCCATCAGTAAACGCCTGAGGTTTTAGTGTCCACAACAAGCCAAGAAAGCTCCTCTCCACTGGACCGGAGCGCCTTCGTCGGCGTATACGATGACGTCGGGTAACACGTTCGTCGAGAACCTGAAGGGCTGGCAGCTGTGGACGGAGTTTAAAGGTGCGTTTCACACCGAAATATAACTATTGCTTTTTCTGTTTTCGAACGGTTAGCGATTGCAGACCGACTTCTTGCTGTTAATCACTCAGGGAACTAAGGTTTGGACGCATAGGAGTAACATTCCACAGAGCATGTTGACCTCTGTATCAAAAACGAGGAGTCTCGGCGTGGCATATAAAGGTTCAGTTATGAAATGCAGCTTAGTCGTACTAGCGTAATTGCCCTTACGAGATCAGACTGAGGATCTAACATCGACAACACCGCCGTAGTTGGCCGTGCATCCAGCTAGTCTTAACGCTAAGGGATCTGGATGACCAGGACAAGGGCAGCGAAAGCGAATTTCTGTCTTCGTTACCGGTTGCCAGGAAGGCGAATCTTTACTACGTGGATTCGCAAAAATTAGGCATAGAACTACCAGGCAGACCACCTGAAAAAGAAAACCACAGCAAGCACACAAAATGGAGACCTTCAAGAGGACCGTGCGCCGGTTTAATTTACAAGGAAGGTTTGACACGAAGGACTTGAACCACCATTTTTTGTGGCATGTCAAAGTTCATGTAGATTTTAGCGTTCCGCTTCGTCGCAGCCTTCAAGCAGCCGCTCTGGAAGGCCTTCTGGGTTGCCGTCATCCTGGGCACTTTTGCGGCGTTCATCATTCAATCGGTCTACATTCTCGTCGATTACTTCCACGTGAGTTCGGCTGACGTACATCCGGTAGTCGGTTGTGTGCGTTTTCAGTACAACATCGACACGGTGGTCCAGCTGAAGAGCGTCGAAGGCCTCTCGTTTCCCACTGTCACGATCTGCAACCTCAATCCCATTCGGAAGTCGGCTATGGACTATGTCGAGGAGCTCAGCGATCTGGCAAGTACCGCATTCTTCGCCTATGCTCCCACTTACTAATCAACCAGTCGTCTGTATCTTTTTCCGGATATAGTCTCGGAGGGGTCCATCTACAGTTGCACATGCTCTTGCTAGGAAGAGTATCGTATCGTTTAATCATATCGGAGGCTTTTCAGACAGTACCACATTCCATGCAGACAGACATACAGACGGACAGACACGCGGACAGCATCAGACGGACAGTTTTCCATTTAGCAGTCGTGTATAATGAAAGTGAGCGAACACATGAGTGCCTTCAAGCCTTCCTCTAGGCTTAACAATGTCTTCTACGGTTTGCCATCCCACTAGCACGGGCCTGGCCTCACTTGCCGATCTCTGGCTAATTTGGCATTCTCGATGATTCTAAGTGCAGAATGGCTTAGCATCCACCTTACCTAAAGTAATTTGTGCCTGTCTACGGGCAGGATAAGCACGCAAAATAAAGCTATGCATGCGTTTTAGCAAACCATCTACAACTACCTGTCGCAAAAGAAGGCGCACGATTCCGGCGCTGCCACGTCCTCAGGGACGTCCCGAAATAAGAGGAACGTCCTCGACGAATTGTCCCTGTTCCACGAGCTCTACGACGACGTGTCGATTATCGCGGAGCCGTATGTGGGAAAAAGACCGAAAAGGTAATCACAGAAGGTTGCGAAAAACCGCAGACAGTATGTACGTTTAAGACAGGCAGCTGGCGAGACCAAAGCTCCGACGACAGGATCGACCTGCTCTATGTCGCCTTCCGGACTGACCACATCGACGATGGCTACTAGTACCACCGAGATTCCAACCACGACGTTCACAGGTACGTTTTAACTGGCTGAACCATCCAGCGCCCTTAGTTGACAAGTGCTCGAGCAACCGCTCATAACGTGGGATACTTTCGCCTAGGAATAAAACGTATCCCAGAGCAACTTTAGCATGTTGAAATTTGTCTCCGAATCGCTCACACCTTCCAAAAATGTGAATAATTTTTGAAGCGTTGGTTGTCCGCCTTATGATATCTTTTATGCCCTATAGATTATTACCGTTATTGTTAATTGGAAGAGGAACGTAGCACACGAGACATAGAAGCAAAATTAGAGAAACACGATAGAGTAATACGGGATCTTCTTTTGCCCTGTTATGCAATCCTATGCCTTGGCAGGCTTATACTTCAAGACTGTCAGCCGTACCGTAATACGGTCGTTCAGTCCAGTACGGAGTACGGCTGCAGTTCTCGACATTTGACAAAAATACGGCCTGAACTTAGTTCCGTACCGTACCATAATAAGGGTTGTGCCGAACTCCGTACCGCACTGTACGGTACCGATTGCGGTACGGGAGAAGTCAGTACGGTACGCAGTCGGCACAGTTACCGGTTGCCGATCTTTTCTATTCTCCAAAAATTCGCTTAGAATTCACGTGCGGCGGCGAACTCGAGGCTAGTGACGTGACGCAGACGTTCGGCAACCCCGTCAATACCGACGGTAGCGTCTACGCGTTTGTCCAGGAGCTTATTCGTTTTCCCCTAGGTTTGTACGACAATGGGCTCTGCTGCAAGTGGGTGATTCGACGGCCGGCGTCCGCCAGCATTGTCATAAAGCTCACGGGGCTGGACATGGAGGAAGAAGCGAATTGCTTCGACTACCTGGTCGTAAGCGCCTCGGATTACACCACTCGGTTTGGACTAGAGTTAGTTCGAATGAGAATGTTCTGAAGCGTTCAGCTTCTTTTAGCGAAGGCGAGCCAAACAACAAGCGTTGCTGCAACAAGACGCTGATTGGCACCGAGATTCAAGAGGGCGTGGAGGAGGAGGTTTATATCTACTTCGTGGCGGACTACTCGGGCAATAACAAGGGATTCACGGCAGAGTACCGACTGAGTAAGCCCCGTAGGGCAACTTGACTTGAGTACCCGTTTGAACTGCGTTTAATTGTATGACATACGGCTCATTTGTCTGAGCACCGCGTACGGCGGTCACCTCACAAAAACATAAACGTCCCCTCGAACTGAGCATGATGTGTGAGGTCCTACAATTAGAGCCCCATGAGCTCTGGCAAAGCGTGGTACTTTTAAATCTGAAAGATATTTTGTCGTCATCATTAAATATCCATACACGACGTCCAGATGATACGCCAGGGTCGAAACCGGGGAGACTTCCAGGCGGACCGAATCCAAATTCCAATTGCACAGCTTCCTTTTAGTAACTTCGACGACGATCACGAGCACCACCGAAGCTCCGACCACAAGTCCTTTGTCAGGTACGTTCTGGGTGGAAAGCCAATACACGTGGTTTGCCTAAATCTAATTTACGCTCCGTAACCACTACCGAAGGCGCAGAAAGCTTCGCCCTATTCTGCTATGGATGGTCCAAATCATGGTCTGATTTCTCCTTAAATAACTGGGCCATTTTCTATAGTGATTCCCATCCTCAGAAACGTTTCGGATTACCTATTATATTCATGAGCGGGTCCTGCCTACTTTGTTTTGGGGGATACTCTCGCGGCTTTTCTACGGTTGACATCAAAGTGGGGTATGCAATGCTATGCCTTTGGCAGGCTTATATTTTAAAAATGCGCTTAGACTTCACGTGCGGTGGCGAACTCAAGGCCACCAGTGTGACGCAGACGTTCAGCAACCCCATCAATGCCTCGACAGGTAGCGTCTACGCGCTTGTCCGAGAGTATAATTTATTTTGACTTAGGCTTGTACAACGATTATCTCCATTGCAAGTGGGTAATTCGAGCACCGATGTCCGGCAGCATTGTCATAAAACTCACGGAGCTGAAGCTGGAGGAAAGTGAAGACGACATTGGTGCCTCATGCAACTACGACTACCTGCTCATAAACACAACGGATTACACCACTATCGCAGAACTAGAGTAGGCTCGGGCTGTGAAATTCTAAACGGCAACTTATTCCAGCCCAGTCGAGGCGGACACCCGTTACTGCAGCAAGCAATGGATCGGCACCGAGATACATCAGGACTTCGAGAGCGATGTTTATGTCTACTTCGTCACGGACGGATCTGGCGTTTACAAAGGGTTCACAGCAGAGTACCGACTGGGTAAGTGCTGCAGGGTAATTTGGCTTGGACATACCTACCGACGTTTGAAGGTTTTTGTACATACGCGGGTGGGCATAGGAGAGGGGTTACATTGTTATGGAGCAGAGGCAGAAACCAGCATGGCGATGGGGACAAAAAATTAACGTTTGGGGTGGGTAAACAGTTATGATTCTGTACGCATACCTTCGATTTAGTAATGTCGACTACCACTGAGCTGCCTTCATCGCCCTTCATGACCACAACCACGGTCGAGCACACGACCACAACCGTCGCCGACAGCCTTACATCGGACGCGCCCACGACGACGACGGTCGCGGATACATCAACAACCGCGGCAGAAACCACCACAAGCGAGATGTCCACGATCGAGTCCATCACCTCGAGCTCCACGAGCGGCTCCACTTCCTCAATGGAGTCGTCAATGACGACGAGTTCTGCGTTCGCTACTAGCACGACCGCAACGAAATCGACCACGACCTCATTTGCGCCCTCATCGACCACGACCTCATTTGCGCCCTCATCGATAACGACCACCGAGACCAGCACGACCTCCTCAAGTGAACCTCGGACGAGCACACCTGTAATGGACAGCTCCTCAACGTTCGCTGCAGTGACGTCGACCACAGCCGCGGCGGACACTAAGAGCACTATCGCAGCCGGGACCACAGCGTCTGCAGTGGACACCAGTACGACCAGCACGAGGTGAAGTAATTAACTTCTTCAATTCTGCACGGCTTCCAGCTGCCCGCTTGTCCAGTATCTGCCAGCTCATCCGTCCCTGATCTGACTGGTCCCTTGAGAGAGCGTCTAGAAACTACGTGGTAGTCACATGGGCCGAGTCTAAGCGTGCCGTGAGACCACAGCCAGGCGGTCGTGTGGTTACACACAGTAGACGAAATAACCCGCCGCTAGGCACCGCCAGACCGAATTTGTGCTATATTTGTCAAATTTCGGGCTAATATTAATTGCATGCGCTCAAGGCAAGCCGTTTCACCGCTCTGTTTCCTGGTCCTGTTTTCAAAGTATGATCGGACTCACCAAGAACCGTCTGATCACATAATCTGGCCAGATCAATGGCTAGTGACTCACCATAACGGCCATCTGTTTCCCTGCACTTTCAGCTGGATGGGCCCCGCCTCAACCCGATCTTTCCGCGGCTAAGCACTGGACCGGAACCATGTGTTAGCGGCCCAAGCTCGGAACTTCTCATTGCCATACGCCTTGTCCAAATACGGTTTACGCTTGCGGCTTTTAGCTCACCTTCGCCCACAACTAGTAGCTCCGCCTCTACGAGCACAACCCCGCCGACGACAACAACGTCGTCCTCGGCCGCCACAACCACTGCGGCCACAAGCACGTCGACTTCCACCAGTTCCTCCACAACACCGAGCAGCACAACCACTACCTTGCTCACAACTTCGAGAAGCACGGGTAACGGCTTACATTTCGAGAAAACTAAGAAGTTCAAGCTATGGTAAAGCATTTAAAATGAAAGTGAGTTCAAAGTGCAGAGGGGCGACATGCCGCTTTATTCGTCGCCTCCGAAAAGATTGCAAAAATGTCTTCTTTTTATGGTAGACTTAGAGATAGTTAGAACGAAGGCTGACACGTAAACGGCACTTCGTCGATAGCTGGTTTTTTCTAGTCATTGTTCTCAAGAGATTCTCTTTTTCAAAGGTTTTTTTTTCTTAGACACGTGGTGTTTCCGTGTTTATATGCCTACTGGGCGTACTGAACAACTTCCCTAGGTACAACAACCACGATGAGCACCACTACATCAGCACCCAACTGCTACCTGCCGTTTGGACCGACTGTGCTGACGAAGACCACGACCACCACTGCAGCTACAACCACAAGTACGCCGGCAGGTATATTTTAGTCGGTGACATACTGTCCGTTGTGTTCTTGCAACACCAGGCGGTGAAAGCACAAAGAACAGGTAGATGTGCCATCGGCCACAACGCGTCGTGCATTGCTTGGAGAGGCGCAGGCACATCGTGCTTTCCAGAAAAATAAAACGATACAAACTCGTAAAAATTTTTGGTAACTCAAACTATGAATATCTCTGCATTTCTCGTAGGACTTTTCATTCATAACCGTGTCTAGGTACAACAACAACGGTCAGCACCACTGCACCAACACCGGCCTGCTACCTGCCTTTTGGGTCGACCGTGGTGACGACGAACACGACCACCAGTGCTCCTACAACCACAAGTAGGCTGCCAGGTGCTTCCTAGTATTGTGAAAACCAAGGCACATAGCGCCATCAATCTGTCGTAGTCTCATCAACCGTTCTTCGGTGACCGTTGTGTCCTCAGAGTTCGAAATGGGCCCGCCCGGGCCTAAACTCAGGAGATCCGGGCCGGCCCGTCTCTAGTCTAGGCCCTTTTTATAGTCTAGTCTAGTCTAGGCATTTGGACATTTTGAGATAAAAATTTTGCTCAAGTAGCTAAAAAGGGCAGAATTCTGGCGTCCAAAAAAGTACCAAGGGGAGGAGGCAAGGCAATTTTTCCTAATTTATAAAAAGAAAAATTGTGTTACGGTCCGGGTCAGGCCAGAGCCGGGCCCATTTCGAACTCTGTTTGTCCTTACACCTCAAGCTGCCTTTAATATTAATGTTTTTGTCTGTTGATTTTTAACAACATTTAGTTTCACAAGGACATCTTCATTTATAACCATGCCTAGGTACAACAACTACGATGAGCACCACTACACCAACACCGACCTGCTACCTGCCTTTTGGACCGACCACGTCGACGACGAACACGAGCACCACTGACGCTCCAAGCACACGTAAGTCGCCAGGCACATTTGATTAGGTGCTACCGAAGCGTATAGCGTCATTGATCGGTCAGTGCCTCCTTAACAGCATTTTGGTGAATTCGAGCAGCCCAATGGTAACAAAACTGAAGTGAGCTCAAGCTATCCACTTTTTGCTCGAAAAAGCATTTGCTCAGAACGACAGTTGGGCGGTCATTATTCTTAGCCGGCAGGTGCATTTTTTAATTTCCTTGAATCATCTAAGGGATATCAGTTCTCAAAGGGATTTGTATTTTGAAATGTGATGAATTCCCGTATTTACCACAAGGTAAACTTAGATACCATTCTAGGCACAACATCAGTCATGAGCACTACTACGTCGGCGCCGAGCTGTTTTCTGCCTTTTGAACCCACTACGTCGACGAACACGACCACCACCGAAGCTCCAACCATGCGTACCACCACTCTTCGAATCTCCCAGGACTCCAGCTCGGACATACCCACCAGTCGGACCACCGCGAGCACCATTTCTGGTTTGAATATATCGTCGGTGGCGGACCAGAAATCGGCCCCAACCACCTTGTCCACTACCACAAGCATGTCCAATGCGTCCACTGTGACAGGTGGAAGCAAGACGAACACTTCTGCGACCACCGTCGGTCCCGGAAAGGCCACCACCCGTCACCCACCTGCACGTCCAACGGGCGCAATTTCCACGAACAAAACTGCCATAAACGGGACGGTCACCACGAAGTCGTCGAATGCCACCAATGGGTTTCCTGGACCATCGGACAACTACGGCGCCACGTCGACCACGCGCAATACTGGCGCCCGCGGAACCGTCGCCGTCGGAAGTGGCAGCGATTCGAGCGATGGCGCCACCTTGCCGCTGACGGTGGCGAACATTATTACGGACAAAGGCCGTTCAACAAGCGCTACGCAAGTACCACAAACGGACAGCAACGGCAACGCAATCACGAAGTCGGACAATGGAGCCACACCGCCATCGGGCGTCACCGGACGAGAGGGTTCGGCCACCGAAAGTTACTCGGGCGGCACGGACGACGGTTCTGAGTCCAGCGACGCTACCGCTGTGACGGACGGTAGTGGCCATGGGACCAGCGCCACCGATGACAGATCAGGACTTACTCTCGAAAATGGAGATTTCTCGGGACGGACTGGTATGCCTGTCGACAGTTCTGATCACACTCGAGATCCTGGACACCCACTTCCATCGTACCCGCCTGGATGGGCCGGACCGACGGTGGACCCGAATGCCGACAAGGACCGTAGTGACTCTACCGACGACTGCTATGGCTCGAATAGCACCGGCGGACCGGGCGAATCGGGTGGCAACGGCCCGACCAAGTTCCCACGCGGCGGATCGTCCAACAATACATCTTCGCTCACCGACGGCTCTGGATCAAAGCCACCAAACAATCGTCCTCCTCCAGGATGGACCGCACTCACAGAGGACCCGAACAAACCGTTTCCGACAGAGTCAAATGGCTATCCGATTCCGAATCCAAATGCCGGTAATGATCGTAGTGACACTACCGACGACGGCTACGGCTCGAGTGGCACCGGCGATCCTGTCGGTTCAGGTGGCAGTGATCCGACCAAGCTGCCACTCGGTTCCAACGTATCTTTGGCCACTAGTGTCTCCCGATTGACGCCACCTGGAGGCCAACCGACGGACTCAAATGGCCGTACAATTACTCCACCGTCCAACGCACAGCTCGGAGGATCCACAGGACTTCAGGATGGAAGCGGTGAAACTGGGGCTTCGAACGGGCCCGGAAGTGATGGAAGGAGCACTCATGGAAGCGACGACCACGGAAGGTCCGGTGCCCCCAAGAGCAACCACGGCTCGCTGGACTCAGGAATGACCACCCGACCGAGCAAGAAGACCGAGTCGACGACCATTACGATTAGCCAGGCGCTTCTTGGCTTCTACCAACCATCGGGTGGCAGCAAAGTACCTGGCTCGGGAAGCGCCACTAATTCGCCAGGCGGCTCGGATGGCCTCGGCACCTCGGATGATTCCAATGCCGGACAATCTACACTGTCCGGCGACGGCAGTGGTGGCAGCAGTCTCAATGGTGCCACCGTTGGCTCAGGTGGTCAGAACAGGAATGGCAGTGGAGCGCCAGTAGTGACGACGCCAAGGACGCTCGGAACGGTCATCCCGACCGAGTACCCGCTGGTGCCGATCAACAAAACCTACTCGGACGCCGAAATCGAAAAGTAATTTTGAATTGCTTGGACCTCACGGACTGAAACTTCAGGCTTATTGACTACTATGCCCTTGACCGCAACGCCAGTCAGACCTCCCTGGAAGCCCAAGTGCAGGACCGCATGCTCGAAGGTATGGACGGCCGATGGAAGTTACACAAATTTGCAACTGCAAATAGCAGCTGTAACTTCGGCATCCGCGTCAGATACAGCAGCTAAAGAGCGGTTTTCGTAGGAAGTAAAATGATGGATGAGGTCATAGCAAAGACTTTCAGTGATGCGCAACATCGACCCGGCGGTCCGCCAACGGATCGGCTACCAGCTGAAGGACATCATGATCAGCTGCTCCTACAACGGCGAGGAGTGCGACTACGACAAGTAAGTGGCTAGAATTAAAGCAATGCTAAGGCGCATTTACCCGGGGACGGAACATTACGAGACGTCGCTTCGCAATGCGTGGCCCCATGGCGCATTAGCATGCGTGTAGTCCCGGACCGCATTTACAAGCGTGGTCCAAGACCGTAATGCCACGCATCGGACGCGTGGTGCAGGTCTGCCGGACCGCAGCCATACGCAGAGTGTGGTTACGGACCGCAGCGAAACGTGCGGACCATTGCCACATTGACGTGCTTGGCGCTGGTCTTCGAAGGACCTAGTCTCCCCCGGCAAACATGCTGGTCCCGGTGCACGCTGTCGCTTGTGGTTACAAAACAGCGAGTCATGCAAATTTGCTTTACGTGCTCACCTTGGAACTTTAGCGACTTCGCATACGTGAGCGACCCGGACTTCGGCAACTGCTACACGTACAACTCGAACGGAACGCAACCGATTGTCGGAGGCGGCATCGAATACGGTATTTCCGGTAAAGGTTTTCGACGCGTTTTGATGTACCTTAGGACTGCGCATGATCGCGTTCAGCAACGTCAGCGAATACCTCTACACTAGTTCCAAAGCCGGCATGCGAGTGACACTGCACAAGCAGAACTATGCGGCGTTTCCGAACACGGAAGGGTACAATGTCGGAGTCGGAACCTACTTAGCGATTGCGGTGCAATACGTAAGTTTTAGGCGATTCAACACGGCTCGTCATGAACCTGTTCGTCCAGGATCGGAATGTACTTGCCAGCTCAACCAGTCGCGGCTTTCCATCTAGCCCACTTAAGCCCTCCATGATCTAGCTCACGGTCCCCTATTTAGAATGACATCAAGCGACTGTCGCACCCGTACGGCAATTGCACTCCAGAGGATCACACCGATGGCATGATCTACGAAGGCTGGTACACCTACGAGGTATGCAAATTCCATGGTTATTTGCCGAAGCCATTTTACCTCTTCCAGGGCTGCTTCCGGAGCTGCTTCCAAAACGACATAATCGCGCAGTGTGGCTGCGCGGACTCTCGGTTCCCGCTGCCACTGGACAACTCCTCGGTGGAGTACTGCGGGCCGGCTAACAAGCAGCCGTTCCTCTGCTACCAGGAGTATCTCCTCGTGAAGGGCGACTACAATGCGGTGGAGAACTGCACTTGCACCACGGGATGCGAGTACGTCCTTTTAGCATAAATTATGCAAGCGATATCAGAAGACTGCAAATTCATTTGGGTCTCCTCCAAATTGAGATTTGCGATTATGCGGTTCCAGTCCTACAAATGTGCAAAGCTCCATTTCAGAGAGTCAGCGTACAACGTAGAGCTGAGTAGCGCTGCATGGCCCATCTACTTCCCCAACTTCACCACGCCGTTATGTTTCGGGAAGTATCCGAACTCGAATGTCGACTGCTACACCGCCTACTCGTAAGTGACCTCATTCACCGTATAATGCGCATGCGGTACGATACCACGAAACAGTGGATACACAATTACGGTGCGTTACAGCTACCAGAGACAAGCAAACTTGTCTGTTTCATACCATATCAATACACAAAAATCTTTTTTTGACGTAGACTGGCGGATGCCCCCGCCCTCCTTACCTTATGCCGTGCCGTACTGCCCCGTACAGTTTTCCTTGCCGTACTGAGGCAAAAAATGCCGTACCGTTTACGCTAAGAATGGCAAGGCACAGCACGGCATGAAAACGACATTTTGGTCGCCGTGTTCCGTGCCGGAGAAAACGGTACAGAAAACGGTACGGTACAGCCCGCCAAGCCTAGTTTGACGGCGACCGCAGCACGCATCGTGGTCGATTTCAGCGAGAACGCGGTGTGGATCGACATCTCCTACGACGGCAGCACTTACGAGTACACCAACGAGCGGCCGGTGATGGACGGGATGGACCTCTTCCACAACCTCTCCGGCGCCGTGTGCCTCTGGCTCGGCATCTCGATGGTCGCCCTTATGGAGATCGTCGAGCTCCTCTCGTACATATGCCTCTCGAGCGGCTTCAGCCCGAAAAAGTCACCGAGCGTCGCGGACATGAACGACATGGACGTTGGGGATGGGTTCAGTCCGTACNAGTCCGTCTACATTCTCATCGACTTCTTCCACGTGAGTTGCAATGATTTCCACTATAAGGGTGCATCATGTGCGTTCTTAGTACAACATCGACACGGTAGTCCAGCTGAAGAGCGTCGAAGGCCTTCCGTTTCCCGCTGTCACGATCTGCAACCTCAATCCCATTCGAAAGTCGGCCATGGACTACGTTGAGGAGCTCAGCGATCTGGTACACGTTTCAGGACGTAGTCTTGGTTCAGTACGACGAGAAGTGCCCGAAAACAACCCATAGTTATTTAGGTTGCTATTTTCCCTAGGGGTAACCGAACCGGTCCCAGGACAGGCTTTTGGACATAAAAATTATTTGGAAAACCATGTACCCCATCAGCCTTACACTAGCACGGTTATGGCTAGATTAGGCCAGGGCTGGGCAGGTCTCGGTATCCCGTTGGTTTGAGTTTCGGTCTCGGCGTCGGTACGTGAAAAAATCGCCCTCTTTTCGAATGCCTGCCGCAGGCACCTGAAAGGCCAAATTTTAGACTAAAATCATAAAATTCCAGTCAAAATTTCGTCGAAATCGCCCGCGGTGGGCTTAATTCAACGCGATATCGTCAAATCGTCACAAACTGATCATATCTGGTCGAAGTTTTGTCAAAAATTTCATGAAAATATGGAAAACCGGCGAACTAACCTCCACGGATTTAAGGCAAAAGAATAACTGAAATCTCGGCCTTTTTCTCGGTCTCGGTACCAGTTCCCAAAAAAATTGCGCCCATCCCTGGATTGGCCCAAAGTGAAGAATAAAAATTTCCGGACGTTGAGTCTCGATTATGGAGACAAGTTACTTCCAGATAAGGGGGACTAGCCCCCACCGCCCGCCGTCCCCACGAGTCCCTGCACCAGTCTAGGATTTGGGCAAAAGTAAGAGAAGCGAAGACCGTCTTTAGCAAACCGTGTACAAATATCTATCACAAAAGAAGGCGCACGAGCAAGGCATTGACGCAGTCTCGGCAATGTCCCGCAAGAAGCAAAGCGTAACGAACGAACTGTCCATGTTCCAAGAGCTCACGTACGTCCACCAAAGAACAAAAAGGTAATTCACGGCCAGTCGCTAACTGTAATCGACAGGCGCATGGCTTAAGGCAATCAAGATCGACGCCGTTTCTCTCACCTACCCGACTGACCACGTCCGCGATGATCGCAACAGGCTCCACAACCGCCTATCAGGCAATCACAATTATGACGCATAGCCCCATATCGTTTTCCGTTCCGTATAGCGGCATCACATGACACGTCAGCGTGGGGTCCATAGCCCCACACGGGCGTTAACTCTTTCCGAGTCGCTGTCACGATGGAACCCTTTAGCCGGAACCACCATCAACGTCCGCAGCGGAAGGGGACTCATACGCAGAAGTGTACCGTCGTGTGAAGGTATTTTAATCCAAATAGACCCACATTTGATAGCCAAAAAGCCTGTTTTCAGCGGTATCGCCCGATTGTCCCCCAAGGGCATCATGATAAACGACGCTAATCGCGTACCATTCAGGCGCATAACCAGGGGGCAGCCCCCCCCCCAAATTCGGCCGAAGGCCGCATATCGGATAAGGGGGACGACAAAGGGAATTTTTGAAATTCCAGAGAAATAGAGGCAAAAGTGCACATTTTAATGCAGTCTTATCATTTTCTCTATCTAAAAGCGTTGACTTCGCCTGCGGCGCACTTTTCTAGGTCACCTTAGAAACAACTCGAAACCCACAAACGCGTCAAAATTTCAAGACAGCTCTGCCAAACAAGCCTTAAAAACCGCTCTGTCGGCGCCTGCGGCGGGCTATTTTGAGTTTCAACAAATAAAAAGGTAGATGGGAACCACCAGTTAAGCGTTACCTACGGCCGACGCCGAAAAAAACAGGTAAGGTCCCCCCCCCTCCCTTACCCTTGCCCCCCCCCCCCGAAATTCGCGGCTGGTTACGCCCCTGGTACCATTTCCTCTTTTCAGCGCTGTTCGACTTTATGTGACCCAGCGGTCTCAGGCGCACCGCAGACCGATGGAATGGTTCAAGGCACCGTCTCAACCTCGGACAGCAGCACAGCGAGCTGCTCGTCGATCGACATCAAATGTTATGGTTTATATGCAAACGGCTACACGAAATTGTCGGTGGCGTTGCCGAGCGGTTTGGGGGTAAGACTTGTAGGCCCAAGTATGGGTAGGCAACCGTTACGTTATCCGTTACGTTAATAACGTAACGGCTAACGTA
>JNEY01000202.1:41733-55711 GCA_020875895.1 Aphelenchus avenae
GGGGGGGGGGGGGGGGGGGGGGGGGGCGGGGGTACGGTGTACGGTGCCGAGTACGGCACGTGCTTTACGGGATATGCCAAAATGGTACGGAGTACGGGACGGTGTCGACCTTTTATATACGGGCTAACCATTACGATTTCCAGCTCATCATCGTCCACGGCAAGCAGCGTTGCCCCCACAAGCACAACCTCCGCGACTTCAGCTAGGTCCTCCTCGGTCGGCTCAACAGCTGTGCCTGACAGCGACTCGTTCACCACCATCTCTTCCACAGTGTCCACGTCTTCGAGCAGAACAACCAGCGCGTTTTCGATGACGTCGAGTAGCGCAAGTAAATCCAAACATTAAATTCTTCGAAAAATACTGTAAATTATTGCCGTCTTTTCGTTGGCCGATTTCGTTAAGAATTTACCCTCCCCCCACTACATTTTCGATATTCCCCCACCATCTCTGCAATATCCCCCCTAACACACCAAAATCCCCAGTACCTTTTAGTCAAAACTTCACTAAACTTGGCTTTTTCTTAGTTTGTACACCGAATAATGTCACAAAATGTGCTTGTTGTTCTAGTTCCTGGGCTAAAAACCGAAAACAGTGACAAAAATGGGGTTGGGATATTGCAGGGTTGGTGGGGGGATATTGCAGAGATGGTGGGGGGATATCGAAAATGGAGTGGGGGAAAGGTGAATTCTTACTCCGATTTCATTGGCAAATACAGGTCGGATAATCGTGGTTTTTCAAAAAATATCTAACAGATCGTTTTCACTGCGTCCGTTTTATTTTCGCAGAAACGCATAATTTTTAACATTTTCAAAATTTAACTCCAACGTTGAAAATTACATTTTTAATGCGTATAACGTTCGAATATACCTTTTTCAAGTGCCATCTGTGTTTAACGCTGTCACAAGCTACCGTAAGAATGTAATTTTGCGGACGTCGTCCCTAGGTATGACTACGAGTGGAAGCATCACTAGCTCGTCCAAACCCGCGATCAGCTATTCGCCGACGTCCACGACCTCATCTGCAACGGCAAGTGGTCCGACCACGAGCAGCACCGGTACCGCAACCGGGCCGCAGAGTACTATAACAATCGGTGGAGTTTCAACTGCCACCTCGGATGCGCTCACAACTTCCACGAGTGGAAGCGCGACCATCTCAAGCGTCAGTTCTTCCATGATTTCCGGGACCAGAGCACCGACCACAACTGGACCATCGACCACCTCAGACACTAGTAAAGAAACCACTGCTGGTGCAAGTATCACCGCTAACGATGATACCTCCGCAGCGTCCTCCAGGACGACCTCGGGGACCGCAGGTTGGCTGGGAAGCTTTCTGACCACCAGCTCGGCTACGATGACAAATGGAACGACTGCAAGCACCACGTCTGGCGGGACCGCATCGACTCCGTCTGTGTCCCCGATAGCAAAGTCAGCGTCTTTGTCGAAGACCACCGCTAAAGCTCCTTACGTGTCTGCCTTGAGCTCTGGGACTACCACGACCACACTAAGCGTTGGCACGGCGTCCATCCGGGATCTATCCGCGCATACTCTAAGCACGGTGTCCACCAGCGAAACAGCGGTAAACGAGACACCCACCACGCAGCCATCGAATGCCACCACTAACGTTACTCTACCACCCGATACCAGCGGCGCCACATCGGAGACGGGCAATACTGGGGCCATGGGCATCGGTAACATTGGAAGTAGTAGTGATTCGACCAGAGGCGCTACCGGGCCCAAGGTGGCTGATTTCACGGGCACGGTTAATGTGCCTTCCAAGAGCGCTACGAAAGCGCCACAAGCGGGCAACAGTGGCAACCCAACAACGAAATCTGACAATGGCACCACGCCCCCAACCGGTGCCACCGGAGCGGAGACATCGGCCACCGACCATGGCACGGACGACGGTTTTGGTTCCAGCCACGCTACTGCAATGACGGACGGAATTGGTCGTGGCACAAGTGCCACCGATGACGGATCGGAGCGTACTGACGAAACTGGAGATTTTTCCGGACGGACTGGAATGCCCGGCGGCACTTTGGATCACGCTCGAGATCCTGGCCGCTCACGGCCATCGTACCCGCCGGGATGGACCGGACGTATGGCGGTCCCGAATGCCGGCAAAGACCACAGTGACCCTACCGACGTCGGATATGGCTTGGATGGAACCGGTGGCTCGGACGGGTCAGGTGGTAGCGGTCCAAACAAGTTCCCGCATGGCGAATCATCCGACACATCTGCGCCCAGCAATGGCATCGACCTAACGTTACCAAACGACCGCCCGCCATACGCGCCGGAATGGACCGGGTCCAGTGACTCACATGGCCGTCCATTTACTCCACCGTACAACCCGCAGCTTGGAGGATCCACCGGACCACAAGATGGAAGCGATGGAAATGGCGCTTCAGACGGACCTGGCGATAATGGAAAGAGCACTCGCGGAAGCGGCGACCAAGGAGGATTCGGTGGCACCAAGACCAACGACGGCGCGCTGGGATCGCGCATGACCACCCGACCGAGCAACAAGACCGCCACAACGACCATCACCATTAGCCAGGCCACTCTTGGCTCGTACAAACCATCGGATGGCAGCAAAGCACCCGGCTCCGGAAGGGCCACCAATTTGCATAGCGGCTCGGGCGGCGGCGGCAGCTCGGATGAGCCCAGTGCCGGACGCTCCACGCTCTCTGGCGGCGGCAGCGGTGGCAGCGGTCCCTATGGCACCACCGGTGGCGCGGTTGGCCAAAATGGCAATGACACTGGAGCGCCAGTAGTGACGACGGCGAGGACGCTCGGAACGGTGATTCCGACCGAGTACCCGTCGGTTCCGATCAACAAAACTTACTCGGACGCCGAAATCGAAAAGTAATTTTGAATTCCTTAGACCTCACGGACTGAAACTTTCAGGCTTATTGACTACTACGCCCTTGACCGCAATGCCAGTCAGATCTCCCTGGAAGCGCAAGTGCAGGACCGCATGCTGGAAGGTACGTTACGGCCGATCGTAGTTGGCACACAATGGCAGTTGGCAGATGTAACTACGGCATCGGCGCAGTTATTAGTTAGTTATAGAGTCGCAAAAAATAGAATGACGGAAGGGAGCCCAGTGAACATTTTCAGTAATGCGCAATATCGACCCGGCGGTCCGCCAGCAAATCGGATACCAGCTCAGAGGCCTCATCATCGCTTGCTCCTACGACGGGGAGGCGTGCGACTACGATAAGTACGTGCGGCCGCCGTGACAGGAAACAACGACCATCTTTGGCTTTGATCGCAAGCAGAAAATCCATAAATCGGAATCCGAAATCCCTAGGTGTTGCGAGAACGTTCGCCACAAAGATCGCGTTGCACGTCACGTTGCTTTGGGTCCTCTCACAAATATTCAGCAGGGTCTCAGAAATTTTCAGTAGAAAGTTTATAAAATAGTCGAAAAACCGTTGCTATCGCCTGCGGCTGGCCTAAAATGCGAATATTTTTTACGGTTTTTTTACCAATAGTCCCAAAATTTGGGCTGGTGGCGCCTGCGGCGGGATGTACCCAGCAAAAATACATTAAAATAAAATTCCCCCCCCCCCTCCCCTTACGCCCTCATGGCGGGTCTGTCGTCCCCACATAAAAAGGCTGTTTTTACCCAGTAAGCGAGTCATGTGCTCACTCTCAACTTTAGCGACTTTGAGTACGTGAGCGATCCGGACTTCGGCAACTGCTACACGTACAACTTCAACGGAATTCATCCGATTGTCGGAAGCGGGACAAATCACGGTATTTCCGTCAAAAATTTACGGCACGTTTTGCTGTGTTTCAGGACTGCGCATGATCGCATTTAGCAACGTCAGCGAGTACCTCTACACGAGCTCCAAGGCCGGCATGAGGGTGACACTGCATAAGCAGAACTATGCGGCGTTTCCGAACATGGAGGGCTACAATGTCGGAATCGGAACGTATACGGCCATCGCTGTGCAATACGTATGCTCAACGAGTTAAATCAAGCTAGGAAACATCTGACAGAAAGACCGACTTATCCAGGGCCTAGCACATGGTCGAGTGTTTAGAATGACATCAAGCGACTGTCGCATCCGTACGGCACTTGTACGCCGGAGGACTACACCGAAGGCATGATCTACGGAGGGCGGTACACCTATGAGGTATGCAGATTCCTTCCAATTTTGCACCCTGCTCTTGCCATCTTTTAGTCCCAACTGCAAATCCCTTTTTCGCCTAATTTCAGGGCTGTTTCCGAAGCTGCTTCCAAAACGACATCATCGCGCGATGTGGCTGTGCGGACTCTCGATTCCCCCTGCCGTTGAACAACTCCTCGGTGGAGTACTGCGGGCCGGCCAACAAACAGGCGTTCCTCTGCTACCAGAAGTACCTTCTCGTGAAGGGCGACTACAACGCGGTGGAGGACTGCAATTGCACCACGGGATGCGAGTATGTCTTTTTTAGCTCGAAACATACAAAAAAAACATAAAAGTGCAAATTCATTTTCGACTTTTGCAAACTGAGGTATGCGAAGATGGATTTCAGTAGTACACGCATAAACACGGATAAGTTTGCAAGTACTTCGCGTGCACTTCAGAGAGTCAGCGTACAACGTGGAGCTGAGTAGCGCCGCATGCCCATCTACTTCCCCAATTTCACAACGCCGCTATGCTTCGGAACTTATCCGAACTCGAACGTCGACTGCTACACCGCCTGCTCGTAAGTGATTTCATTCGCCGGCTTAATACACGCTGGCAGTGCGGATGGGTGCAGGGAGGAGGGGGTAGTACGCTAGCGGGGTAACTTTGACAGCAATACCTTTACATAGCAAGGGTGTACCTAGTAGTGCACTCGGACTGGTTGGTTCAAAGCCAAATAAATTCTAAAAGTTTCTACTGTCCCGAATGATGCATGTCGGGTGCCTGTCGGTCATGGTAAAACGGGAAACAGATGGATCGAACGAATTCCGTTCATTCCGTTTCCATTCGTGCACTCTGCATGCATGCATGCTTCTGCATGCGTAGTGTTCCCGATGAACCGGGATTTTACGTGATGAACAGGTCTGAACTGACCTGGAGCTCGAGTTCAGTTCGGTTCATTAAAGTTCAGTGAACTTCGCAGTTCATCAGTTCATGAATGTAACAAGCTATCACTTCAACACGAGTGGCGGGCAGTCCATGTGGGACTGACAAAATCTGGAATTCTTAGTCCCCACCCCGCCCTTACCACCCGCTCATATTCTTGGCCCGGACGCCTAGTGCACTCAGCGCCTTGCAAGTTCAGTGTACCAGATTTTTGTCGCTGAACTGAACTGAACCGAAGCCCAAGTTCAGTTTAATTAAGTTGACCAAAGTTCAGCGAACTTGGCAGTTCATCGAAACACTATGCATGCGGTACCATTTGGTACGCATGAGTGCACGCATGCAGACATGTGTACTGCATGCGTCATGCATACATAGCTCCAATGTATGCAGAAAATGAAGCCAAATACCGTCGTAATTCATACAATTTCAGCGAGAACGCGGTGTGGATCGACATCTCCTACGATAGCAGCACCTACGAGTACACCAACGAGCGGCCGGTGATGGACGGCATGGACCTCTTCCACAACCTGTCCGGCGCCGTGTGCCTCTGGCTCGGCATCTCCATGGTCGCGCTGATGGAGATCGTCGAGCTCCTTTCCTACATCTGCCTCTCGAGCGGATTCAGCCCGAAGAAGTCGCCCAGCGTTGCGGACATGAACGGGCTGGGCGGCGCGGATTGTTTCAGTCCGTACACCGTCGACGAGGCGGACATCTACGGACCTCCGCCGACGTACCACCCACCGGACAGCTCCAGGTGGAGATTTCTCAATGTCTTGAGTACCTCGTGAGTAGAGTTAACGATGGAAATAGGAAGCATGATTGAGCTTTATAGAACCTGAATCCATTTAAATCCTCGAAGAACCTGATTCTCGAAGTCAGGCACGGTAGTCTCTTTCTTCAGAATCAGAAAAAAGCGAAGAAGTGTATTTAAATGAAATAGGTATGTGACCCGTCGTTGAAGAAGTCCGCCGAATTTTCGACGTTTTTCGCCGTGCGTAACTTGAGCTTACCTTTTTTTTACTTTGGGCATCGCCAACATGTTTGGCTTAGTACGTTTTGTTTAGCTTCGCCTACGTTGACGCTGCTACCGGCCCTTCGGCATACGTCTCCGACGAAAATGCCCCACGCAGCGCACGTCTCGTGAGCGTGAAGTTTTGCTCCGACTAATCCATTATGCACAACAACGATACATTTATTTGTTTACTGCATTTATTTTGAGAGCAGGAAGACGTTGTAAATAAACCAACCATAAACCATGTCATTCATAGTATCTCTTGTGGAGACTCACGTATGTTTAGACGCTGCGTTTTGCAAGACAGATCAAAACATATTTCGCCAACATTTGTTGGAAATGTTTACAAAAGCGCCCTAAAATGCTTCATAATGGCGTAACACAAAGTGATTTTTTGGTGAGTGATCCCGGTGCTGGAGGTCTAGGTCCTGCTCGTAGTACTCAGAACTCAGAAAAAAGTGACCAGCCCTGTTCGCTAAGCCCTTCTTCGCCGCCTAAGTTTGCAACGACCTTTTTGGTTTCACGTCTAACATAGTCTCCACTGCAAGCAACGCAATGAATGCCCGCTTACAGACGCACATCGGTCAATCGACTTTTTATTGCTGCCCAAACAAAGCTGGCGACATGGGCCGAAAGATACAAACAGAACGAGAGAAAGCGAGTAGGTCAACGATGACTACAAAAGAGACGAGTAGGTACACACCGCGCTTGAGTGACTAAGGGAAGGTCGGATGGGTCGTAGACGCTAAGGCGCATTCTTACAAAGCAGACGATCGGACACGTCGAAGAGCGAATGGGTCGGAACAAGCGCACAACACTGCGGAGAGAGAGAGTCATTGAGGAGACTGGGCGGTCGATGCGGAGATGCAATAAAGTTGTTTGGTTTTGATGCGAAAGCTATTCAAGGAAGGAGAAACTGTTATGGTGAAGAAGTCGATCAACTTGGCAAAGTGGAACAAAGCGATGTGCGAGGGCACAAATCGTGAACCTGTCCAGTTTGCGTACACTGACCTTCTGAAATCGTACCAGGCTGTACTGAAGGCTTAAATTCCAGATTTGAAAAACGAAGTGCAATCTGTCACCATTTGCACAATTTTTGCAAAAGGTCCTCAAGCACCAATTTCCATTATCGTTGATCCAGGAATCCTGCAAAAACACCACGGGCTTGCTGTCAGAATTTGCGGAGGAAGTGCAAAAGTTTGCATTTTTTAGTAATCTATGGAATTTGCATACACCAATATACACAGTTGCCGAAGAGAGAGAGAGATAGATGCCAATGCGAACGATTATCACGCCATAAGCTGCCGATAGGACCGTCCTCCACTCTCGACGACCGGTCGCCGTCTCCGACGACGGCTCAGCTGGAGGAGCCTGCGGCGGCGGGGCTGCACGCGAGCGACGCGAGGTCGGTGCTCGCGTTGACGGTGAAGGCGGAGAGGATCGCGGAGTCGACGGGCTCCATGCACGACGGGCAGGTGAAGGAGCGCAGCAGCCAGTCGTCGATGCACTTCACGTGGTAGGCGTGCATGCACGGCAGGAAGCGGATCGCGTCGTTCGGCACAAAGTCCACCATGCAGATGGCGCACCTAAAAGCGAAGTGATCAGGGATGAAACGAACACAGTTTAGGCTTTTTGTAGTCCCTACTTAGGACGGCACAAGTATGTGCAGTCCAAAAGTAATGTGGCTCCTTAAGTGGCTTTGGGACATCATCCTCAATGTCGACTCTTAGAGCGGACCATCAACAAAACCCTTAGGCCAGGCTTATTGCTTAGGACTCACTAATAGTACTTTTCTGCCTAAGCTTACGGTAAATTAAGGAAGCTACACCAATTTGTTTACTCGCAGCGGGCACACTAGGCCTAAGAATGCGAAGCTGTCGGACCAAGATCCTTGGCCTGGAACTTAGGCTGTATGTATACGCCTAAGTTTAAGTAGGGTTGAGACTCAAACATACGTGGTTTTAGGACTACGCTAAACAGTTCTACGGCTATTAGCCGTAAGATGTTAAACATCTTACTAACTTAGGCAGGTCATTCGGATGCGGACTGGTCGGCTTAAGCTTGCGTGCAGCAGGTATAAATTCTGAATAGTCTTGCGCTAGCTTGCGGCTGATTCAACTTAGGACTTTAGCCCTTGAGGCTATGCGGCTATGCTAGACCTATGCACTTCTAGGGTACTCAAGCCGTTAGGCGAATGTTGGTTTAGGACTCACTGTCTGTGTTTCAGGCCTATGTTTACGATACTGGCCCAGAGAAGCTTAGGGCTAGAAAGCTTTCCGATCGCAAAATAACTCAACAGTCTAGCGCAATGGAGCGGTTCACAGAAATCCTGCCTCAGAACTATGTGACGCCAGTTCAAAACGTACTCAGGGTCACCCTTGCCGCCCTCGACGTAGGAGTCGATGGGTATCTGCTCGAGAAGACCGCGCACACGAGCCTTGCGCTTCTCGTCCATCGCTCGCTCGTCTGCACTCGTGTCGTCGCCGGCGAGCGTTGACGTCACATAGAGTTCGTTCACGTAGGAGCTCTAAAGTGGGAAATGTAAATATGAAAGCGAAGAAATCAGCTAATTTTGCAATCCAAACAGCTTTTGATTTAGACTCACAAATTCCATAGCTAGGCATCAGCAGTCCCATACACTTGATCCTCATAGAGCTCTCTTGTCCATAACTGCGTGAACAGGCAGGGCCGCATGTGGTAAGTGGGGCTCGCTAGTTGGGACAACTGGACCTCAGCACGTCCGTCTTGTTTGTACTTGACGAAGGGCAGATTCGGACTTCGCTGGACCTTATGCTCTAATTTACTACGTACTGGGATATGGATTCGAACTTTGGACACTTGGACCTCGCTTTCTCCCGTTCGTGGACCTCCCTCGTTGGAACCTTAGCTTCACTAGGCCCTATTTAACGTCTTGTATTGTCCCATACACGGAGATCACGTGTATCTTGGGTTACTAAGGCACCTAGACCTGACTAGACCAACCGGTAGGTCTTCCCTACAACCACTGCGCACTTGGTCCTCGCTGGACTGAATCTGAGACCTCTAGTGTGTCAATTCATGGGGCCCACTAAACGCTTACTCCTCCTCACTAGGCCCTCACGTGGGCCCATACTTTCCTCACTTGAGCCTTACTAGGGCCTCAGTTCTACCTCCCTAGACCACTACTTGCCCACTAGGCTAACGCTTTGACCAAGGTAAGTACTCGCGTCGTCCTCGTTAGGACCACATTCAGTCATCAATACGGTCACACCATCGCGATAGGTCTTTACACCTGCTTGAGTACTATGACCTCTCAAAGTTATAAACCTCATTACTCCGCACGTGGTCCTCGTTGCACTAATTCTGAGACCTTCCTGTGTTATTTGATAAGGCTCACTAGACGCTTAATCGACCTCAGTATCCCCCCATTTGGGCCCATACTTCGGTTCACTTAGGTCTCACGAGGCCCATGCTTGGACAGAGTAGGTACCGTATTTATTCTAATATAGCCCCTGGGGCTATATTTATCATAAGGTACCTTTTCAGAGAAAACTAAATTTTAAAAATTATTTTAAATTTTGTTTGTCGTCATTAAGGCTCGTTTCCTGTTCTAAAATTCTTATTGTATCATTATCCATTCAAATATGATCTTAGACTCGATGTCTGCATATCCCGGATCGATATCTAGGAACTTGGGGGTGGGGCTATATTAGAGGGGGGGCTCTATTAGAGGTGGGGTTATATTAGAAGAAATACGGTACAAGCTAATACTCTAGGCCACACTCAGTCCTCAGTAAGACAACACCCTCGCGATACATCATCACGCTTCCTTGAGCTATGACCTCTCAAAGTCGTACACCGCATTGCGTACCGGGTGCACGTGGCGCTGGTGCCGCCGGCCACCGCTGCTGCTGCTGCTCGATCCCACCGCGCCGTGGTCGCTTGCAGAGCTGCCGGACGTCGCGGACTCGCGGCGCGTCGACCGCTCGACCTGATTCAGCCGAGTGGTGTCGTCCTGCTCCGTCGAGAAGTGAATGAACGGAAGGCAGTTGCCCATGATTCCTTCTGCACGGAGGATGATGAGCGATGAACGGCTTCTGAGCGTTCGTGGAAGGTGGACGGTTAAAGACGTCGTCCGCGTCGACTGCTACCGGCTGCTGCAGAGACTTAGACGAGTGTGTGCTCCGCTTCACGCAACGGCATGCCACGGTGGCTGAAAGTGTGAACTTTGAAGTGGAAGCGTCGTACAGGTTTCACGTCATATTGCATGCCCGACACGTTAGCGAACAAACTCGACAAAGACATACGATAGCGCTAAGTATGAGGTAATTCTGTCTTAGCTGACTAATTCTGGCTCAACTCGCGCAGTGTTGTTAGGTCCACCCATTAGGATGATCTAAAGTGTGTGGAATAAGCATTTAAGGTGTTTGGCAGTGTGGTGGCGCCGAAGTGTCATGGCGCCACCACGTGTCATGACGCCGGGACCACACATTATTCCCTCGGCGAACTCGCAATCCAGAGGTCTATCCTCGCATGGTCAAACTATTGCCCTCAGCTTCTCGGATGCATAACATGCATACCTCATATGTCTCCCCACATTCTGGCTCCAGCGAAGAGTACCCAATTACTCAGGATCAGAGAAATGCCCGAAGTGAAGCTTAAGCTTAAATCTAGCGTTAATGGAATAAGAATTTGTTCGCAAACTCTCTCGGACGAATATTCCTACGGCACGGTTTGTTCTAGAAAAACCGCTGTCCTCGGAGAAAATTTCAGTAGAGTTGTTGCAAAATACTGGACTTTTTGCAATATCTTCGCCTTAAACAACTCTACCTTGTCACGGTATAAACAGCTTTCGCATGCAACACACGGAAGTTACGAGCATTTGTCCATTACAAGCACGTTTGGCAGGAAAATTCGCAAACTTCCGGGTACCATGCCCGTTAAATTTTGCTGACTAATTTATGAAACAGTTGGGGGTCGTCAACACGACACACTTGAGGTTGCACTACTCCATTCAAGCGCTCGCGAAAATGCCGATCAATCCGCTTTTCAGCTTCACTTAGAAGTGCGCAGAGAATGCGAAAACGGTGCGTATCGAAATGCGCAAGCGGCGGCCGCTCAGCTGGCACAGACTGTAGTAATATGTCGATGACATCGGGTCGTGGAGGAGAAAAAGCGCTCCGCTCATTTCACCTCGTGCGGAGCGTATCGACCGACGCGCAGGCGTTCGCGGCGGGACCCACCGAGGTCGAAAGGCTCAGTGGAGAGCTCCACGGATGGAGGACGCGCTGTTGCGGCGTCGCTTGTTGAAAGTCGTCAAGGAGACGGCGATGATGATTCATGCGGAATTCGACGAAGCGAATGTGTTGACGCTTTTACGAAAACAAAATTAGCCCGCAAACGTTGGAGTAGAGTCCAGCTTAGCTGCATGGAAGCATCAGCTGACGTAAACGTACCAACTAGCAGCGCTTCAACGAAATTATTTTGATTCAGTTTGTTTTGTAAATGCCACAACAACCGATAAGTTTATGGCACAAGGCACTTACTAGTTTTAAGGAAAAGTGGATCCCAACATTCAGGTATGCGGGTTCGAGGAGAGCTTGTTAGAAGTCGTCAAGGAGACGGCGATGGTTATTCATTCGGAATTCGGCGAAATAGAAGAGACGTCGAAAGCGTTGTGAAAGGTGAATCCCTGGGTAAAAACACAGTCCACACAGGAGGTGACTATCGGGCGTTGTAGCGTTACCGCATGCATGCATAACGCCGACAAAGATTCGCATTTTGCGCTAAGTCTCTAGTGCATTTTAAGAAGACTGTTAAGCACGACACTTAGTATGAGCAGGCTCAGCGGGGTATGAATTTTATTCCGAAACCGGCATTACTTTCGGGTGCCTGTACGTGTGCGACCCACTTCATACTTTGCGGAAGAAGAGCTAAAGGCGTTGCGGTAGTTTACCCTTCCGCCCGCTAGCTACACGAGAATTCCTGTTCAGTTTACCCACATAAAGACCCTCGTCACGAAGTTGACCTAACCGGGACCGTAGAGTGCATACAGTCGTCCCGATTGTTAGGTATGTAAAGCCACCAGTACGGCATCAGATGTTTGGCCATAAAGTCCAGGAACGGACCTCGCAGGCATTCTGGCGAGGAGGGAACAAACAAATACGTCACGAGTGACTGCGGACAATTGATTGATTCACGCCGTGTTAAGTTTCGTGCAGGGCGTAGTTGCGACGACAATTTACCACAACGTTCCTCCTGTAGGGATTTTCTCGAGCGCGCTAAGTTCTTTCAATGTTTATTGCATATCGAACGAGCTTTTCTCTTTCCACATGCATGTCTCAAGGCAGCTTTTAAGGCACTACCGAAATGTTGCCTTCGGAAAGCCTCACCAACATATTTACATTCATCGGATTCTTTGGACTCGATGCCTTTCTACTAGCAAGCAGATGTTTTTCCGAGACTGCCAAGAGCTTCATGTCGAACCGGCATATCCGAAACGTCGAATCACTCAGCATTTCTCGTAGCGGGGATTTCCGCGTTACGTTTAAGGGCGTGTACGACCAGGCTGCTGGAGCTGAAGGCACTGAAGAAACGGAAGTGTCCATGTTCGATTTAAAAACCGCTCTTCCGACTCTACTGAACAATACAGCCATTGGCGAATGCAGAATTCGCTACTGTCTCCTAGTTGGCGGTGCAATCGTAGGCGCCTTTGACGCACTCGGCTCTTCGGCGATGCGCATACGGCACCTAGAAGTGGACGGATTCGTATGTGCCAGTGTCGACGACCTCCGACGCCTTCTGAAGCCTGTCCACAGCGTCCAGGTATCTTTGTAATTACTTTTCTTCTAAATGTTGCCAATTGTAATCACTAAAAAATACGCAAGAATATGTGGACATTTTGAGAGACAGCACTTTGACTCCATCTCACATATTAGCCAGCTCAAGTTGCCCGCCTTCACGCGCGCGTAAACTACCGAAGCCCCCTTCCTTACGAACCAGTACCACACTTTTAGACTCTGACTTACGTTTGCTGCGGCTGCATATCGTGCCCCTGCAACTGGTACCAGTTCAAGGAACTTATGCGTGAAAAGGACATTCGTCGTATCGACTACATGGACGCGAAGGGAGCGATGCTCTTCAGCTTAATGCAAGACTAGTCGAGTCTCTCGAAACCGATCCACCAAGCCCATGTTTTTGGAACCATCCGTCTTGTTCTATACGTCACAGCCAACGCTGTTCCGACATCGACCTGTGCTGACTCGCTCGTCTACAACGGCGCACATTCATATCATTTTGTAGTGTTATGGAAAATTGCCGTCGAGAACTCCCTGAATAAGGCAAAAAATAGTTCATTCTCATTATGCTCAAACACGTTGTAGAAAAATTCTCCATCCGCTAGAATCCACTTGTCATGAAATCGAAGCTGTTGTTTCTGTCGGAGCTATAAAACGTTACCTCTGAGTCGGTAACGCGAATGAGCCACTTAATCCTCCCTATTAAATGCGAGTTTCTCTGTCTGTCCGGACACTTCAAGCGTATGTCCGGTCAAAGTGCAAATTTGCATACATGAGACTGCACACGGAAACACTATAAATAGAAGCAAATCACTGATGCAGAATCATTCTGCGCTCTTCGTTCATCACTCAACAGCGAACTCCTTCATCGCTTCGCGACACCTTTCTCACCTCGACACCTCCACCCGTGCTCATCGACCCAGAGCTCCCAGCAGGTCTGTTCAAAGCCTTGAGCTTCTGTTTAGGGCTTCAGCAGGACTTCTCAGGATTCCAGAAGGACTACGTAGATCTTCCAGCAGAACTCCTGGACGAATTGAATGAAGCAAGACGAATCATACCTCAACTCATATCATGAAGCATGAAGTCTCAGACCTTAACTGAGAGCCTAAAGCAAGACGACTCAGACCT
>JNEY01000202.1:57185-90902 GCA_020875895.1 Aphelenchus avenae
TAGGACACAAGCAAGACAAGCGTTCCTACTTCCCAGCTATGGGAAGTGAACCGCTAGCAGCGGGAAGACACCCGAATGGGGGAACCAAGGTTAGTAGGCGACGGTGGGAACGAAGTGACGTGCGCATGAGAACCACGGAAACTTTTGCGGGAATCACTTGACGCACAATGGGAAACAGGGGGCACAATTGCGGGAAATATGGGAACAGACCCACTCAGTTAGGGAGAGTAATCAGGTTCGAGGCTACGACAGTGGGAACGGGACAATCGGGAAACCGCACGGGAACGTTCAGGTCAGTCGTGGAGGAGGAGCACGAGGAGAGCGTAAAGCTGTGTCGATGATGAGGTGTGAGGAGCGCCTAGACCGTCTGCGTCGGCGCGCCTGACGTGCCGGCTGCCTGCGACTGAGCCTGCTGAGCGCCCTTGGTGAGCATCGAGAGGAAGGCCCACTTGGTGACGTAGTTGCTCAGCTCCTGCGTGTTGCTCCACTTGCAGCGGAAGTAGCCGTACCTGAAAAAAACTTCAGTTAGTTAGTCGCTTCAGGGTCAAGCTTTGGGACTGAAGCCAGCGGTCCTCCTTAACTCTAAAGATCGGCAAACGGCATCTTATACTCCGTACCGATAGTACGGCAGTGCCGTACGGACCGTACTGCCGCACCACCTCTACGGTTTTCGACCTTTACTTAGCTCACCCTGATGCTGGCTCAAACGACACAGATCACCATTGATTCTTCATGCCAGGAAAGAGAAACTGAGCCACTGATGTCTTAGTGGACAGCCTAGCATAATCCTAAGCATAATGGGACACAATGGATGAGTCATATTCATAAGCCATCCCACCTTCTCCAACCAAGCTCGTATTCTGGCCATTCAAACTAGCAAAAACTTCGTCGTCGGAAATCTGGATCAGAACTGTAAAGCAAGCTCATTGTGGAACCTAGCTAAATATCCAGGCAGAAGGACCACACTTTCACCACTCATTCAGAAAGCTCATCATCGAGCGACTCACACTCGAGTAGCTCGCCACCAGTGCATGAGCAGGCTTACCCATCCGTCTCTTCGCTGGAGCCTTGGGTAGCTTGTCACGAAACCCCTCACCCGCTCGGCCATACGATCCTTGACTGCTACCGGAGCCTCATCCTGTCGATGCTCATGCTCGGATAGCTCAGATAACACTCGAAAGCGAACCAATCACTACGTGACCCATGCGCACCTCGCTCGTAAGGCAGGTTCATTGCAAGAGGTGACTTACAGGTTCGCGAGGGTCATCGACGCTCCGAGGAGGGCGACCACCATCCACTCCCACTTGAAGGTGATGAAGGCGATGGAGACCAGCAAGACCCACATGAACGGTGCTGCGACAAGTGCACCCCAGAAGATGCGCCGCTCGAAGGCGTCGAAGCGCTCGGGATTCTGAAACTGTCCTCTTTCGTGAACAACCTTCCACGGTCGGGAACGGACCTTGGACGACTCGAACTTCCAGTGGTTCTGACCCTCAGCATCGACGAAGTTCCACCAGCGCAAGCCGACTAGCAGGCGGCCGGTGATGTTCTTCACGGTCCAGAAGTCCGCCGACAGGAGCGTGAGCTGAAAATTCGAGAAATTTGACACGCTACATACGATAGACACTTTGTCAACCACTTAAAAGCATTTTTCCATCTAGCTAGGTTAGCATCTCGTACCAGGAGAAGCCTTTCTGTAAGGATTGCTGCACATACTAATAAAGAGCACTCCTCCTTGCATGTGAGATCGCTTGTCCAACGAATGGAGAGTGTTCCTGCTTCTAGTGAGCCAGGAGCACCTATATGACTGGTGGGTGTGCAGCCCTCCACTGACTCCCCCGCCTAGCGACAAGCACTCCTCCAACTCGGTAACCTGGAGAACTCCTACGATAAGCGCTTTCTCAGCTAAGGCTTAGCGAGGAGCACTCCTCCGGCTAGCGAGGAGCACCTCCGTCTCCGCTTTTTTGTATAGTGAGGAGCACTGTCTGTTTAGTGAGGAGAAATAGTGGAAGCAACCTAATCCTTCCAAAGCTCAGTAAAGGCTTACAATGACGAGGAACTGAATGATGAACGAGACGGCGAAGATGTTCGCGAAGACGTAGAAGAATATGGCCGACGCTCGGAATCCCACGTGAGCCAACACCACGAAGGGGTGCCTGAAGCGCACGCTGTTCACTAGCCCGACGAACTGGGAAACTAACCTGAGCGAACGGAAGCCATTGGTGAGCGACGAGCGGTCCTCACCGAAGCTGAGGTTGCTGTCGAAGTTGTGCGCCATGGAAGCCTTGCTCAAAGGTTACTTGAAGCTAATTACAAGGAATCGCGTAGGAAGAGTAAGTATTGCGACCATGGACGCATGTTCCCACAATGTGGGTATAAGGAAGCCGAATGCGAAAGTTTATTCGTAACGAACCAACGCAGGATCAACTGCGAATATCGTAGTAAGTTAACTGAGAGAGGGGTTGCACGCTGAGCATACTTTACAATGGCGTAAGGGAGGCCTAAAACAGTGGGAAAATCCTTTGCGGACGCACACGAATCATCATTCTTCTCCCTCATTTTAGAAAAATTTGTTAAAACGATTTTTTGTATTTTTACAAAATTACTTATTTTAAACTTCTACATTCGAAGGGTTTTTTACGCCAACGCTACAGGAAACACCTAGGAAGGTTTAAGAACAAAGTGTACACATAATGAACACACGGCTAAGCCAACAGTTCCTTAGGCCGCTTATGCGCCGTAGATGTCCGCGTCGTCGTCGTCCATGCGATCCGCGCGTGCAGCCATCTCCTCCTGGGTAGGCGTCATAGCGACGCGCGCCTCCTCCGGCGTGCACAGGAGGCAGTGCGAGTAGCTCTCCTCGCTGCTCGTGACCACGTCGAGGAAGGCGTCCTCCTGGCGGTGAGCGCCCTCCATGAGCAGGAGCTTGCTCCACGGGCACTGAGCGGAAGCGAGCAGGAAGATCTAAAATCAGGAAGAATAGCGAATTAAGGTTGACATAAATTTATTTTCTTAAAGACATTAAAATGAATTTGCTTAAGCTAACATACAACTTTAGTAAAGTTCGTTTTTTAATTATATTAATTATATCAAATTATTTTTTGAAATCTTTTTACTGAAAAATATTGTTGACTAATACATTCTGTATTCTAAAGCATTTTTAAAAGTTATTTAAAAAAAGTTAAGATTGCAAAATTCGAAAAGTGACATAAACCTACGTTCTCGGTCCGTCGAGGCGAGGAACGCTGGTCGTTTTCGACGCGAAGCCAGTTCCGCCACAGGACAGACTCAGGCGCTCCATGCTCGCTGACGGCTGCACAAGCGACTTCGAAGGTATGGCGCAGCATGTTCTAAAATACGGGTTGGCTAGGAAGCATAAAAAGGAACGGAATAGGACCTCCGTGTTCCGGGAGGAAAGGTGTCACGGAGGTCAGATACCTCGCATCAATGGAAAGCCTTCCGACATTCCGGATCCAGAGAGTTCCGACCTCTGAACGCTATGAGGTCCGATGTTCTTTATACTCCGAGGTCCCACATATTGCGGGCTTGACCTCACGACGCTCAAGAGTCCAACTTCAACGTGGGCAAGAGGTCCCCTGGGAAGTGCGATTCCGAGCTGTGGGTGCCGGAGGTCTTCGCAGTTACGGAGGTTTGAGGCCTCACGGCAACGGAAACCGGCTGACATTTTGGATGCAAAGAGGTCCGACCTCGGGTCGCGCTGTGAGGTCTTGGGTTTATACATCGGGATTCGACCTCCGTACAGTGTGAGCCTGACCTCACGACGCACCAGGACCCAGCTTCAAGGCGCAAAGAGGTCGAATCTCAGGACATCGAAAGTTCGGCCCTCGGAAGTGCGAGGTCCGAGCTGTGCGCGCCGGAGGTCTTTGAGCCGGGAATATATTGCCCACTTACCAGTGCATTGGTGATGTTGCCGATGACCTTGACGGCGCTCCGGAACTCGGAGAAGACCAGCCCACAGTGACGAATCATCTGCACCGTCTTGTCTGAAATTCGGAATTTGCAGTAAGCCGTTCCACCGAGGTCACTCCTACCTTCGACGGCGTGTTTGCCGAGGAAGACGCGCATGCTGCAGCTGCTGCTCACCTCCGCCAGGAAGCGGATGAGCTTCACGCTGCTCGGGTGTTTGACCACCGCCTCTTCGAGGAACTTCCGGAACCGGCTGACGTCCTCGCCCGGGTGCATGTCGTAGTGCTCTGAAACGGACCGTATTTACCGAGCAAAACTTCACTTTTAGTATGTAGCGGGAGAAGGCTCCTCCTACTCCTTAAATACTCGTTGAATGCTCCTTTACTGTCCCTTGACTGCGCCTCACTTGTGCCCTTCTTATACTCATCACTGATACTCCACGTTTATCTACACTCCACTAGTGCTCATCGATTAGCTACTCCTCATCAGCATTTCTCCTGACGTTTCTTACTAGTAGGTACTTGTCCTAGACTACTCCTAACTCTTGCTCCTTCTTGGCCGTGGCACACACTAGTGCTCGTGTTGACTACTTCTCACTTGTGCCGCTTTCTGGCGATCCGCATTATTGCTCCTTATTTGGCTGCTCTTCACCAGTGCTCCTCATCTGGCTAGTCCTCCGCCAGCGTTTTTTCTTCATGCATGTCGCTAGAGTTCTTCCTACACTACTCCTAACTTGTGCTACTCCTCGGTTGAGCCTCACGTAATGATTTTGTGGAGTACTCCTCGCTGCTCCTTCTTGGCTACTCCTAACGATTGCTCCTCCTTGGCTTCGTCGCACTGCTGCTCATGCTGCATACTTCTCAGTAGGGCTTTTTCTTGACTAACCTTACTAGTGCTCCTTACTGGCTGCTCCTCACTAGTGCTTCTCTTGGGAGGGATAGCTCTCCAGCTTGGCATTTTTACTACTGCTTCTCCTGGACTACGCCTAACTCTTGCACCTTACTAGTGCTCATGTTAAGTACTCCTCACGCAGTGCTCCTTTTTTGACTACTTCCAAATCATGCTCCTCGTCTGGCCACCCCACATTATGGTGCCTCCTTGAGGGTTCTTACTAGTTATCACCCTTGACTGCTCATCCTTCATGCTGCTCCTTGACTACCTAGTCGTCATCCGCGTCCTAGGAGCAAAACGTGGAAACTTACGAGCAAAGAGCTCCGCGAAGACCTCCGCCACCACCTGAGCGTACTCCGGGGAATTCGCATACTGCGTCCTCGACAGACTGACGTGGACGCTCCAGATGTTGCGCTGCGCGGACGCCTCGTAGAAGTAGTACGCCGCGAGCTTGAGCAGAAAGTACGCCTCGGAGCCGAGCCAGGTCTCCTGCTGGGCTTTCGACAGCGCCTTCAGGGTTTTGATCTGGTTCAGGTAGTGCCGGCCGGCCTGGATGAGCTTGTCGCGGGTCGGCTCGAACTGAAACAAGCAGGCTGAATGTACGACTATCTCCTCATGCCTGACTCGTCTTCATTACTTGATGTCTTAACCTTCTCCTCACTAGCTCCTCATCACCTTTACTCCTCGCTGATGACCCTTGAAGTCATGTTTGTTATTCATTACTCCTTGTCCTGACCTGCTCCTCACTAGCTCCTCCTTGACTTCTCGTCACCTATGCTCCTCACTAATGACCCTCTACGAAGTCCCCCAGTTTGACTCATCCTCGCTAGTTGACTGCTCCTCACATTTAGTCCACATAACTGCTAAAGACTGTTGATTCTCCTCGATCTTGCTACCTATCTCTTGCTAGGTATGCCTAGGTATTCCTCTTCAGTGCTCCTCATCCGGTCCTCTCAGTGGTACCCCACCTGGGTGCCTCCTATTATCTAGTTCGCCTCCTTTGACCTCCTCCTTATCTTCTCCTGACTAGTATTCCGACCTGTCTGCTTCTCACCGATGCACGTCCTCCTTAACTTTTCCCTGTCTTACTCCACTTTTATTACTCATCCTCACTCCATCGTTTGAGTACTCCTACCTACGCTACATCGCTTTATGCTACCAGGTACGTCCTCCTCACGACGCCATTCTTGGAAAAACGTACTTCGCCAGAGTATTTTCCGTCGAGCGCAAGCTGCGCCAGGAAGTCTCTGCGGCTCGGTGGCTTCTCGACCTGCTCCTCGTCCATCTCCTGTTCCTCCGGTGCCTTCTCCTCCTCCGCCAGCTTCGGCTTATGCACGCTATCCAGGCGGGCACAGAGGCCCACCGCAAGACGCAGGTACGCAATACGCTCGTTGACCGGTCGCGACCAGATGTTATCGGCGGCCCCGAGCATCGCTTTTCGGATCGAGGTCGACTTGAACTCCTTGTTGCGCGGTTGTTCGAACTTCTTGTCTACCTCGTAGGCATCCAGCTAAACACATGGAGTGAGGAGAAGCCGACGAGGAACACTTTCGTGTAGTAACGCCCATCATAGAGAAGGAGTCAATGAGGAGGTGGGGAAGCTAGTGAGGAGTCTTCAAGGATGAGCACCACTTGGCGGAGCAGGAGTAGCACTAGTGAAGTAGGTAAGTATGTTTTAGGGTAGGTCAAGGAGGAGAACGACTTTCGGTATCAATGAGGAGCAAGAGCGAGGAATAGTCAAAGAGGAACTCTAGTAAAGAGAGGTCTGGGAAGAGAGCTAAAAAAGAGTATATCAACGGAGCATGGAAGAGAAGGATCAAAAGTCCTAAGATCGTACCGTGTCCGCGAGGTAGGCGAGGAAGAATTTGTTGTTGAAGATGTCCCGAGACTGGCCCATCAACTGCCTGTGCTTGTCGTTCGGCTTCAAGTCCACGCGCCGCAGTTGCCGCGCGAGTCTAACGAATTAAAATTTTTTTAAAATTCTTTAAACCTTTAAATTAATTTAAACATAATTTTCTTGAAACGCCAAATTAATTTTTAGTTTTTTGGAATTTTTAAGTTTTGTATTTAAAATAATTTTAACGCCAGCAACGTACGTTGCAATCCGAGCGCAGAGCGTTCGGTCCTTCTCGATCCCACGTCCATGCGCGAACAGGTCGAAGAGTGTGTCCAAGAACTCCGGCATGCCCTCGTAGAAGGGCACGAAGGAGTCGTCGTCGGCGTGGAAATCAGATCGCGAGATTTCCTGCAGCACTCGCTGCGGAGTCGCGTCCACGGACTCGTCCTAAACCCGTAAGTTTTCGCTTGCATGGAAGGAGGAACGACAGACCAGTCCCGGGATTTCCGCTTGCAGCAGCTCCAGGATGCGATACACCAGCGTCTCGGCGTGGTTCTTGTTGTCGCCCTTCTTGGGGAACGTGAAGAGGAGGTGCCAGAGGAGGTCGTCCTCCGCGTCGGTCATGCGTACAAGGAGGCACTAAAATGTGCGGTTAGGATCCGAAGAAAATGAGAGTTCATTCGGCATAAGGACTAACTATCGGCTATTAGAGGAGTGCTCTACATGGTTTGGAGGAGGGATCGAAGCTCCAAGGATTGCCTCGCCGAGTTAGAAGCCTTGCTAGCCAGGTGGGCACTCCACTAATACTTGTTGCGCATTTGTGCGGGGAGTGCTCCTCCAATCTCGGAGGAGTTGCAGCCTTACCGGATAGTCGAGGAGATCCTCCGGATGGTCGTCGAAACGGATCGGAAGCCAGAGGATGGAGGAACGTAGCTGCTCCAACCTGCTCCACGCTTGTGCGTTGGATACTCCATCTCGACGCAACTCCGCTGAGAACGCGAGCTCACGTTCTTCCAGGTCCTCGCGTTGCTTGCGCAGGTACGTCTCCTCCGCCTCCTTGAACTTCTCGAGGTCTTCGGCAACGTACTCGCTCTTGGTGTTCTTCCAACCTGAATGAGAGAGTGTCGTTGCAGGGAACACGTACGGACTAGTAGCACTTGCAGTACTAGCAGTTGCCAACACTAAAAACATGGCGGAGGTCGACTTCCTACGTGCCGAGGTCAGGCCTCCTGCATGCCGATGTCGGACCTCCTGCATGCCGAAGTCGGACCTCCAGACCTCTGACTGTGCTAAGGGCGGAACTGCCATGCTCAAGTGTATAGTCCAACCATTCTAAGTTCAGGAAACCCACCTCGAGCGCCCTCGTCGCCGATGCGCGGGTAGGCGGAGTTCCAGAAATTCGCGAACTCCACTCGACGATGCTGCACCCGCTCCCTCTCCAACTCCTCCGGCATGAAGAAGTGGTACTCGGCGAGCGCCTGCACCGTCGCCACCACGTCGTGGACGTGACCGGACTCCAGGAGGATCTTGCAGCGGTCCACAATGTGGTCCACGAGGAACTCCGCTGTGCCGTCCTGCTCCTCGTGGCTGAGGATCGTGCCCGCGAGGATCCCGCTGAGGCGCTGCACGCAGTTGTTCGATTCTTTCAGCTGAAATACTCTCTTAAAAGACGAAAATACCTACCGTTGTAAACACTTACGTATCGCTGGCGCGTATACTGTGATCGGTCGCTCTGCAGCATCTTGAAGTACTGGCGCCACATCTGGAGGTCGTTCATGTAGCGGTTCTTCGTCTGAAAACGGGAACCGTTACGATTCAAGAAGTGGGAATAGTGAGGAGAAGCATGTACGAACATTTGTCAGCAAAAGTCATGGAGCGACACTAGTGAATGAATGACCGCTAAAGCAGAGCACAGCGAGGAATATCAAAATTTCAGATGGGCATTTTTATGAGGAAGGATCATGTGGGCACTCTTGTGAGGGCTACCTGGTTACGAAGGAGACTTAATGAGGAGCACTTCGGAGGTGAACAGTATGAGCATCGACTTACATTCCTCCACTCGCGCGACACCTCGTCCGAGTGATTGCCGTGCAGGGTCTCAAGCACCTTGATCTTCTCCAGCTGCAAGTCGATGTTGTGCGGGTTCGTCTCCTGCGCCTTCTTGATAATCGCCAGCTTTACTTCGGCGCAAGCTTGGCGGTTATGGACGGGTGCGTCGGGATCACCGCTTTCGTTCAAGGCTGTGAGGCGGTCCTGAAAAGGAAGTGGTAAGTAAAGGATACCAACCGGAGAACATCATCATCCAAGTGAGGGGGCGAGGAGCACTCAAACGGACTAGGAGGACGCTCCACGGGCACATGTGGAACACTCCCAATAGCCGAGAGGAGCATCCCGGCAAGTTGCTAGGAGCGCTCCGCTTCTACAAGCCGAAAGGTGCATCCCGGCAACTTGCTAGGAGCACTCCTATTAGCCGATAGGAGCCTCCCTTTAACTTGCGGGGGGGGGGGCTCCTAGAAGCCGAGAGAACGTCCCGGCAGCTTGCGGGAAGCACTCTGTCAACTTGCGAGGAGCGCTCCGTTAACTTGCAAAGAGGACTCGTACAGGCCGAGAGGCACTCTGTTTAAGCCTCAGGAATGTAACCAGGCCTGTTGTCGGCAAAACATTTCGTACCTGAAGACGGATCAGCTCGATATAGGCCTGGATGTCGCGCGGGTTGGTGTTGACCCTCGTGTTTAGGATGGCCTTCTTCTCGTTCAGATTCCCGTCGACCAGGGAAGCCCTCTCGGCAATGCGGCGTGCACGGTATTCGTCGATCGTAAGGTCGGCTACCAGTCGTTGCCTCGTGTCCTAAAACGGAAACAACTGCGTTTCGGACAAGGCACAGTGAGTCACAACCGAGTAGGGTTGGGCGGCCGGACTGATATTCCGGTCGGAACAGTTGGCAATAAATTACGGTTCGGCCAACGGCACGGGGAGTTCTTTACGGCCGCAAAACCAGCAGTTGACGGTTATAAAATAACGTCATATTTACGACATGCAAAGCATTTGGATACCCGGGCCCACACCACCCATCCTCTACGAGGCGTGGTCAAATGGTTATTGGGTCCTTTCGTGCAGTTTCTGGACGTGGCCAACTGGCCCTCAGTGGGCGGGAGGTCATATGGCAAAGACAACGAGGGCCTCAATCAACGACACGAGGTTTAAAGACGTCGCTCTAGGAGGCACGAACGGACCCAGGTCGGGTCGTGCACTGTGGCATCGTTGCCAAAGGCCTGGAGGTCCGAGCGGCGCGCACGGAGGTCTAAGCTCCCGGTTGGAGGTCAGTGGATTCTAATAGTCTGGATCAGGAGGTCGCCAGGAGTGCTTACCTCAGACTCGTCATCCTCCGAGTTCCACGGCTGATGCGAGATCTCGATGACGGACTGGCCCATCGGCGGGTAGCCCTTCTTGCGGAACTTGCGCTCCGGACGCGTCTGTACCTTGCCCTTGGGCTGCTCGAAGTAGCGCGTCGGGCGCGTCGAGCCGGCGGCCTCTGCGCCGAAGACCTGCTCGGTGACCTCGCGCGGCGCTCCCGCCACTTCATTGATGGCAAGCGTGTAGCGCGCCCGATGCCGCGTCGGGACGCCCATCACGTTGTTGAGGTCGGGCTCGTCGTGGATGACCCGGTAGGAGGGCCTCCACCGGCCGAAGTCGTTGGAGGAGAGGAGCGTGTAGGGGTTCTTCTTGATGTGGTAGATGCCGATGATCCGACCGTCGGAGGAGTCGCTGTCCGGAGCCTCTCGCTTGACGTGCTAAAAGGGAAATATTACATGAAATTCGTTTTCTCTTGCTTACCACTACATCAGATCCGCTGTCCGAGGACGAGCCGCGATGCTTCTTGCCCTTCTTTTTCTTGTTCTTCTTGCGCTTGTGGCTCCTCCTCGACTGCCGACCCTCGTCGTCGCTCTCGGACGAGGAGGAACTGCTGCTTGATGAGTGGTGGCGCTTGATCGGGCCGCTTGTCGAGGGCATTTCCTCGTCGAGAGGACGAACGGCCATCGCCTAAGAAGCTCGTGGTTAGTGAGTATTTTGCGTTGTATTGTATTTTGGGTGCTCTACGCGGTTTTTGAGGTGTTCTGGCTTTGTTTCGAAATGTGCTCCTCAGTTTTCCGAATGTTCCCCATGTGCTTGCAGTTCTCCTCTTGAGGCCGTTTGGCTCGCAGGAGTGTTTCTCAGTATTCCGAGGAGCACTCAAGCTCCCGAGAACAGCTTTTGCAACAAGAGCAGTGCTCCGCACGGCATTGAAGTTCTCCACATGTTTTGGTGAAGTACTCCTTCTTAAAGGAGCTCAACGTTAGTGTGATTAGCAAGACTAAACATCTCGTGCTTACATCGTCCTCCGAGTCCAGGTCCGAGTCGACGATGTTCACGACCTTCACCGAGTAGACGGACGACTCCTGCCGCTTCTTGATCTCGAACTGCGCCCGCCTGCGCTCCTTCGCCTTGCGCTCCTTCTCCTCGAGGATCTTGCGCGTGTTATCGTAGGACCCGTACGTGGCCTTCTGGAAGGAGTCGTTCCGGAAGCCGAGGCCTTGGATCTCCGGCTTGACGTCTTCAGGCTCGTCGTCCGGTCGAATCGAGGCCTAGAACAGAAGCGATTTTAGGACTCTTTCAGCAAAACGTGGTCCGTAAAGACGGCGAGAAAAAGCGTCTTTCAATGTGCATACCACTGATTCCACTTGTGACCGCTCTTGCTGCTGCTGCTGGAGCTGTGCTTGTCGCTGCTGGTAGTCTGCCGTTGGCTGCCACTGCTTACGCTTCGGCTTCTTCCCCTTCGCGAAGCCGTTCGGGCTCGGCGTATAGCCGCTGCTGCTGCTGTAGGAGGGCGCGTAGCCACCGCCACCGCCGTAGGAGCTGTTGCGACCGCCACCACTGCCTGGCGCGGAAAACTCGCTGGAGGCCGACGAATCGCGGCCACCACCGGATACGTAGGCCGGAAACATGAGTTGCTGAGTATAGAGTGAAGCGTACACCTGAAATACATTGGAATTAGGCACCGAAATACTTCCCCATAACCGTGATGCACACGCGCATCATGTGGAGATCATGGGAAAGTTAACGTATTTGCTGAGCGGGCAAATGCAAAATACACAAAAATTTTATATGCCGTGCATCCGCATTTACGAAGAAAATACGAAAATGATTCCAACATGATTGACATCATTAGCACACAAAAGTTTAACAGTGTATCTAATGTTATACATGCGTATACTTTATTGGTCAAATACTGCCAATACTCACGATACCAAGCCAGAAAGAAAATTCATTTTTGATTGAACGTGGACGAATTCACTAGACTCCTTAAGCGTAAAGATCTGAAATACTTTGGAAATACACAGTTCGCATTCGCAAAATCGAAGCACGCGGTCACACTCTTAAGAAGCAAAAGGTCTCTTGATCAGCAAGAAGCAAAAATTTGAAGAGTTTGCAGCACACTCTAACAATGTTCACCCGCAAGCCACGACGAATTAGCGTGCACTAATCGAGACGAAAGTCGTTCTTTGTCCACTCAATCACAACACTGGACTTTCTCAGGATAAGAGTTCATGTCAGCGCTCATCCAACTAACATATGACGCAAAATTCCGCTTTACACCGCGCAAATCCGCATAAACTGATCAGAGATTATCCCGCGCGTCTTGCGAAACATGGGAAATACATGACCCATCAGGTGCCATCTGCCATGGCGTTATGCAATGCGCAAATGTACGGAGGTCGCTGACTAGTCCAATGGTTGACGCACGGGAAGGAAGCAAGCGTTGTGCGTGTGTGTAGGAGGAGGGCCGCTTTCGTGGCAATGGCTGGATTGGCGCAGCGCTGCGCACTTTCGTCTCGAGACCCAGCACCTTCAAAGCCACGAGGCCCGTTGGCGCTTCCGCTGTCCGGAACACCGCTGCGCCAGCGTCGTCGTGTTTGTCCACGATTATCGAAGTTCCGCAAAAGTGTTTGTCGCGCGCAATTAACCGATAAGGTGCTTTTGCAATAACGGGTCCATAATTAGTGCTCGCAAGGCCCCAGGTTTCTGCAAGACGTCGAAAACAGCGGAGCACGTTTGACAAGTTTATGTGTTTTTGCAGCGATTTTGTTCTTGCTGGGCGCTGTGCTAAATTCCAGCTCATATTTCAGGCGTCTCAAGGAGCCATTCACGTCCTAGGTAGTTCCCTACTTCAGCATGCCCCCTTCCTTTGCTAAGTGAAAGCGTTTAGCGCGTCGAAATCTCGCAAGTCCATCAGACATTTTGCAGCATTCATCTTAGCAAGCTTTATTTTTTGGCTTGTCAAAGCTTGAAATACCCGAAATCTCACTTCTTTTCCTGGTATTGTCAGTAGGTTTTCGTTGGTTTGACGTATCCGCGATGACCTATACGGTTGTCGTTGCATCCAACATTTGCCATTATTTGCGCATGAAGAATAGGATTTGGTGCTGACTTGCCTTGAACGACGTTAAGCATGCACGGGCAAAAAAAAACACTGCACTTGCGCATGTCACAGAACTGCGCAAGCGCACTGATGAGTAAGCATACTTGCGCATGACGTGCGCGAGTCATTTAGGCGACCAGCGGCGTCATTTCGAAATGCGCAGCGATTACTTAAAGCCCGCTAGCGTCGAACCCATCTTCCATGGGACGCATCCCGCGCGGGATGTTTATGGTCAGCCTGTTGGTCATCCGGCTATTTCCGTGCGAACATTTTGCTCATACCTTAACATTTTAGCCGTTTTTTAGTTTTTAAAACTATTTTCTTTTAAAAGCCTCTCTATGGAGGGAGCCGTGGTGCATTTAAGTTCGGTCAACTGAACCGCATCGTACCAATTCCGCTCAGTTCACGCCCCATAAAATCACAGTTCGGTGCAAACACTGGTTCGGGATGATTTGAAAGCTAATCGGAAGCTTGTTCCGTAAGCCGCATTTCCTTCCACTCGAAAAGTGACCTTTCTTCCCGCCATTCCACGATACTGTCCGACAAATGTTTGCGACCCAAAATAGTGTTCGCTCGGATAGAGGGCAATATTTCTCGGACAAATGATCGCGTTTCCCAAGATGCGTCACTTCCACGAAAAAGGAACCTTCGCCCTTCCACGATAGGTAGCAGGAGCGGCCCGTGGACGCGCGTGATTCACGGTTGTTTACGCAAGGACGCAGCGCACTCTGCGCTCAATTTCTCAAACCCGAACACACACGCTAATGGTTCCTCCTTGTGTGTCACAAATGAGAGCCAAGAATTTGGAGTGACAACAGACGCGCAGGTAATATTTCCGTCTGCGACCGTTGCGCGCGCGGTGTAATATGCGCGGCGGAAACTGCACGCATGCGCGTGAACTTTCTCCCCCGCTGTTGGTAAATTCGTGTGTCAAAATGTCACGAGTGAATTTCGCTTTCCAGACTTTGGAACCAAAAAGGTGAAATTAGTTAGGTCCATGGACGTTCTCTCCAGACGCTTATCAATGCAATGCCATGTCCAGTTATCAAGGGCAATTAGGTAGTCCAGTCCATGTGGCTTTTAAAGTCTGTGTCTGTTGCCCACGTTACGAGGGCGGCTCGTCCATGACTCGCTTGACCAGTCCAAGTTCATTGTAAACAGATGCGCAGTCCACGCATTGTGGCCAGCTTGTCCAGTCAGTTGTCTTGGCTTTGGACAGGTGATGTAGTCATGGTCCCACTGCCATCTGGGTCCTTTTTGAGCGAACTTGTCCACAGTCCACGGTATTGCCTAATCGTATGCTTCTTGTTCGTTATGGTTTCGGCCCTGTCCACTTTTGTTTTGGAGAAGTAGATAGCTCCGAGTTCAATAAAAAAGACGTCGTCATATGTGGACAACTGAGCAAAATGTCTTTTGCGGAGCATTCAAGTTTGCGCTTTTTTGCGTGCATTCCATGGCGTAACTGCATACGTTCTATGCGCGACGGCATTTTGTCTTCAATATTTACGATACGCTTTAACGATTATTTTCCAGGAACACGTCACATACAGCAAGCGATCCGGGAGCGGAGACGCGACGGAGCGTTCTCAGCGTTTTTCTTCCGTGATTCGCACCTTTGTCATGCGACCGTGCGGCGATGTATAATCACGTCGACGGCGACCACCATTTCCCGCAGAGGAACAGCGGGGAAACGCGGCCTATCCCAGGGTGCAGCAGTGTCCGCTAACAGCGCCCGCGCCGCCATTGCTTCCCGTGAGTGACGCATCGCACCAGCAGCAGCGGGTGGCGCCCGCTTGGATAAGCTTCTACGACGATTTGATCCCGACCTTTAATCCGAGCTCCTCCAGCATGTTCGACGTCGTGGACCCTTCGGATTACAGGGGGTTTTGCCTGAGAGGAGAAGGCCGCAACAACATCGTCATCAGCGCCAAGAACGCCACAGACGGACTCAGGTTCGTTAATTGTGTGGGAAAAAGTTTACACTTTGCTGAGGTAGAACCTGAAAGCATACCGGAGGTACGACCTCTCAGTATTTCGAGGTCAGTTCTCGCAGCATGTCGAGGTCGACCTAGCAGTATAATGCAGTCGAACCTCACTTTTGCGTTCGAACCTGTCAGACCTCGTAGCGTTCATGACGATGCGAACCACACACGGTCTTTTGATTCTGATATTAGACCCCACTGTAGGCGACCTTATAGCATGCCACCATAACTCAGGTTCACGCATTGGTTTTAGAATCGTATGGCGCCTGGCAAAGCACCGCAAGTCCGCCACAGTGTCTTTCAAGCCAAAGGTAAGTCACCTACGACTGCGCTACTCAATCACCACTGATTTTTAGTGCCAATTGGTCAACGCTTACCTCGAGAAGCTCATCGCGCCGTTCATCACCGAATCCTACCTCGTGAAGGCGAAAATTGTTAACCTTCCCGTCGGACCGCTGCATCACATCGCAAAGGTAAGGCGCGCTGGTGAAGGGCATTGAAGAAGAAACTGAAGCGGAGCAGCAAATGAAGAACATTGCAAAAAGGAGCACCGATGAGAAAATTCAACATGGACATAGAACAATATTGGGGAGTACCTAAGAAGGATCTCTTGCGAGGGGGACATTTAACGGGGAGCAAAGGTGAGGCTCATTTAAGGAGGAGCTGCTAGTCTGGGCAGATAAGACGAACCGGCAGCACCGGTACTCAGGAGGGGCAGTAATTGTAGAACACTGCAAAAGGAGCACCAATAAGGAAATCAGTGTGGCGCACTAGTGAGAAGCACCGAAAGACGAGCTATAGTGAGGGTACCTAAGAAGCTACACTATCGAGGAGCAGGCAAGGAGAAGCAGTAGTAAGAACTAGTCAAGAAGGAACTCGTAGAGGATCTGTCAAAGAGGAGCTGTAGTGAGAGCTAGTAAGAGGAGCATTAGCAAGAAGCCGTCAAGAAGGAGCGCCGGTGACTGTCAACACTCTGTTTCGCATTCCAGGTTCCATCGCTACCTCACAACCTGAAGATCGACACATGGGAGGAGCTCTGCGATACGTCCAAGTACCCGCACACGATGAGCGTCTTCCCGGAGCTGAGTGGCCGCACTGCGAAAACAGTGCGCTTCATTAGCGCACTCGAGATGCCCGATGCGACGCGGATACCCAAACGAATACCCGCCATGTACGGCCCGACGATCACGGTGGAGATCAAGCCGAAGCAGGGCTTCTCCCAGACGCATCCCGGCGTTGACGTGCCCTTCTGCAACAACTGCATTTTGCAGGTACGGTTTTGCGAAGATCCCATTGGTTGGAGCGGCTAAAACTTCCCTAAGTGGAGTGGCCGAAAATTCCCTGAGTGGAGCGGTTCATCTTTCGTTAGTGAAGCAGCTCAGCCTTTCCCGAATGGAGCCAGGGTTGTTGAATTTCCACTTTTTTCCGCCATTTCCATTCCCATTTCCATTTCCAAAATCCCCGCCATTTCCATTTCCATTTCCCACTAGCACAATTTGGCGCCATTTCCATTTCCACAATTTCCGCCATTCATTTCCAGTAGTAAATTTATTGCTCGAAGTCTTGCTGTGATCTTGCAAGGTAAGAGCGAAATGGGAACCCTTCGCTTGATTCGCCTAGCTGCTTCTACTTAGTGGCTCACAAGAGAACTTCTAATCTTCCGGTGTGGATTTGCTTGTCCAATTTGGTGGGTGCCGGCTTTTGGTGGTCAAATAAGTCCGTTTGTTTCGACACTCTTTTTGCCCGCCGCTAGGCGCCACCAGAGCGAATTTTTTAGCATAAATGTAAAATTTTCAACTTGAATATTGTTTGTATCTCCTGCATTGGGCTGAATTTTCGTCCACTTTTCGGACACATGTATGGCCGGTCAGGTCGGTTAGTGGTCGGCTTCAGGGGTCTCAACTCCAAAACCGAGATTCAGGGCCTGGCGTGTCAAATTCAGGGGTTTTTCAGGGGCCAGGAGTCAAATTCAGGGGGTAAATCAGGGGGTATTTTTCTGCTTTGTTTTCCAGGCATTTCAAGATTTACTGGCGCTCCAAAAAAGCACCTTTCAAATGCCTCTTTGAGCTTTCCGCCAAGAAAGCTTCGCCCGAAAAATTCCGCCGCTGCGGGCGGATTTCCGAAGGAAATTGCGTTTTAGCCCGCCGCTCTCAGTACTACTGCAGACATATGACCCTAAACCCCCTGAATTTGCTCGTGAAAATCAGGGGCCAAAGGCCAAATTCAGGGGGTACCCCCTGAATACAGGGGGGGGGGGTTGAGATCCCTGGTCGGCTTGGGGAGGGGGGGGGGGTAAGGGTCGACACATGTGGTCGGTCCGGGATGGTGAGGATCAGGTCGGGCCGGTCGGACGGGGGAAGAGGGGTCAGGTCGGGCTGAATGGGCTGGGGTCATCGACAAAAATCTTATTCCGTGTTTCATGGCGGTCGGCCGTCTATGACATAAGGGGGAACCCTTGGGTATTGAAAAAAGTGGAAATGAATGGCTTTTTTGCTGCCATTTCCATTCCATTTCCATTTCCCACAGGCTTAATTTCTGGCCATTTCCATTTCCCACTAGCGTCATTTGCTGCCATTTCCGTTTCCATTTCCGGAAATGGAAATTCAACAACCCTGAATGGAGCGCTCCTCTTTTCCTGAGTGGAGCGGCTCAAACTTTCCCAAATGGAGCAGATAATGCTTAAACTTTCATTGAGTGGAGTGAGTTAACGATCCCTTTGTGGAACAACTGAAACCGCAAGTTTACCGTGTGAAGCGGCTAAGCCTGCACAGAGGGGAGCGAACCTACCCTTCGTGGAGCGGTTCCATCACCTTGAATGGAGCTCCCCAACCTTCCTTTAAGGAGCGGCTCAACTTTTCTTGAATGGAGCTTCTCAACCAAACACAATTATAAAATTACAGATCGAGAAGTGGAAGTCCGCCGCGTTCGAGCACATGTACGACTTCTGCCCGCTGGAGCTCTACAGCGGGGACCGCGACCGGATGGCGTCCGCAATCGACTCGCTCATTCGCGATCCGCACCGCAACCTGCGAATCTTCGTCGACGGAAACGTCGTGCACGACGACGAATCGACGCTCCCTAGAGAAGAGCTCGAGCAGGTCATGTTCCCCGGGACGCAGGCCGACACGAATACGTTGACATCTGCGGTACGCGTTACGATTTCTTCTCAAAAGAGTTTGTCTTGACGACTCCTTTTGCTAGGACTTCATTGTCTCCTGCTCGCTAGCTTCCCCCTTAACCGGCTCTCGCTAGTTCTACTGCTCGACACTGCTCCTCACTCATCTTCAGGCTGATAACTCCGCCATGGTTGCCCCTACGAGGCTACTCTCAGGAGGCTAGCTATCGAAGGCTTCCAGTTAATGCTCCTTTTCAGCTAACCTGACTAGTGCTCATCCTTAACCGCTCCTCATTGACTATCCTTCCTCGATAACCCATCGTTGGTGCTTCTCTTTGATCCCTCTCACTTTTGCTCGTGCAGAGTGCACGTAACTATTGCTCCTCTGCTGCGCCTTAGTAGAGATCGTACGAGACCACTCCTCGCCATTGCGTTTCTTTGAAATCTCTTCACTGGGCTCCTCTTGCACTACTTCTCACTAGTGCTCCTCTTGTCACTGCTAGCGCTTTCAAGTTACTGCTTCCTAACCTTAAGCTGGGCATCGCGCCTTATTAACCGTCCTTACTAGTCCTCCTCCTCGACAGATCGGCATAGTGCTCCTCGATGTACAGTACTCTTTTAGTTATGTTGCGTCCTCGCGGGCGTCGACGACGATCTTCGCGAGCCATTCTACCTGGCCGACGACAGCGTGCTCGCGATGCTCTTGAAGGCGCAGAAGTTGGACACGATCGGAATGGTGAAGGCCCACGAGTACTACCAAAGCCTTCCGGGGAACGTCCAGCGTCAGCTGAAGAACAAGTCCAACCTTCTGCATGGCAACATGTCCTTTCTCGAGAAGTCCGATAATCGGTCCTTGCTCGAGCGGTACCTTCTCGCAGCGACCTTCAAGGTACGAATTGGAAATTGGCCCGTTGCTAACCGAACGCTACGAACGTTTTGTTCTTGGTTGATGACCTAATAGGCAGGTGGAAAACAACACCTACGAGCCCTAGGATAAAAAGCTCCACGTAGGTAGTTTAGGAGACTTTTACGTCTGCTCGGGTAGGTAAATATTTCTCAGCACATTTCTGAATGAGTCGACTACTGTGTCCGAGAAATCATCCGCACTTCAGAGTCGTAAAGCAAAATTTTCGCGGGCGGGACAGTCCTTTCGACTGCTATGGGAAAATGTAACCGCTTCCGAGCGCTCAACAGAATCCGTTTCTGTGTGCTCGGACAAAAGTGTAAAGTGCTCTGAAACGATTCCCACAGTTTAAGTCTAAAACGTAGTGCCGAGCGGGATTCTGAACACTTTATCAGCTTTACTAATCTTGCCGTATTTTAGGACTGCAGCCTGATGGTCTCGGTCCGCCTTGTGGAGCAGGGCGTCGGAGACAACAACATGCTCTCCGGGCAGCAAGTGGTCCGAGTTCGAGGCCGTGACGCGTCGTCGCCGCCGTTGTGCTTCGCCTACTCCGTCCGCATCGTGGACCTGGATCCGAAGACCTCCAAGAACTTATTGTGCGCGCACGAGCGACTCATGGAGGGCTTCAGAATCATTAAGGTAAGCAAAAGCAGCGTCGATAATATGCGTACAGACAAAATTTAGGCCAATCCGGGCATTCACAAGCAGTGCCGCGTCGGAAATTAAACCTCGCATTCGTCAGCAATGTCACAGTGCCTTGCTTCCCTCCTCCAATTCGGTGCTTCCTAGCATTGTATTCGCTCCATTCTACGTTCATTGTAGCCAGTTACCTTTAAGAATGGCGCCATCCGAGGTCGTCTTGAGGTCCGACCTCACACAGTTTTGATGTCGGACCTGAATTGTTACCGATGTCGGACCGCCTCACGGCCTCGGATGGACCTCACAATATGCGAAGGTGGGGACTTCACGAACCGAGGTCGGACCTAGCTCCAGCTTAAGGTCCGACACTCACATCATGCTGAGGTCCTGCCTAAAGTTCGACCTCACGCCACCTCTTAGGCGCATCGACTTCGAAGCCTTGTAGACTATGAAATTTCGGACACTTGTCCTTTATCTTAACTCTTTTCTCCACTGTTCCCTTGAGTACATCTTGCCTTCGCTTACGTTGTCACCCGTTGGTCGCTCCGATCTAGGTACATGTTCCCGCTAGGCAGCTTTCCCTTACGCGTACTTGCCTTGATTCCCGGCAGCTTTTCCCTTTTCCCCGACTATCAGATGTTCTATGCCTTTTTGTCCTTTTTGGCCCAACTTTCCCGTTTTTTCCCTTTTTGCCCAACTTTCCCGTCGCACATATCCCGCCACCGGTGTCGGATTGTCCCGATTAATTGTTTCCCGATTAGTTCACTCCGCCTTAACGAGACGTGTTCATTGTCATTCCCGTTTAACGACCCTGTGTTCGGTACGAAATGAAATTTAAGCCTAGCCTTGCCACCGCTTAATTCACAGTTCGTTCCGCGTCTAATTACGACGCACTTGCCATCGTTGCTCTGAGCCGTTGGATGCTCTAATGAGAAAGAAAAAAATGGTTTTTCGTCAACACGTGGTCGTCATTAATTAGTGGTAAGGCTCTGATCACATTAGAAATTTATTTCCCTGTAGGTCCGACGGGGTACAATGCACCGCACGTGCAGGTCACAGACGCGATTGATAAAAACACATTAATCGTTAATTACCAACGATACAATTACCGTTACACCTACTAGTGGCTCCCTCTAAAGATCGGCAGCCGGTATCCGGACCTCCGAACCGTACTCCGTATCGTATGAGTATGGTACGGAGTACCGAACGGTCCGTTACACGGTACGGTACGGGTTGGCCGTACTCCGTACAATACCAGTACGGTACGGAGTACGGTACGGCTGCTGATCTTTACCTTCCACCTTAGTGTGACTAGTCCCTTATGTGCCAAATGTATTAACGCAGGTGCCTTTTCCACTCGCGATCCTGAACGGCTGTCGGATGCCTATGGAATTTTGTTAACTGCAGAAACGTTCCGACGCCGCAGTACATTCTAAGACGAAGACGAACTCACCTCGTCCATGCCCCACGAGTGTCTAAGATTTCATGAAAATCCCAGTTGTGTACGGTCAATCCAGCAGGATTGACGATCTAACCCTACATCAAAGGGATCGTATCCGTCGTTAGTCGAAGTTCGCCAAAGCAGATCCGAATCCGACTATCACGTTTTAGCATTTTGTACCATTCCTTTCAAGTAACGTTTCAGCACTAAGGTCCATGTCGCCGGCTCAAGCTTCCCGGGAGTCTACGTAATGCCTTTTGCCAGGGCCGAAAGTTGAAAGTCATGGCTCTCGGGAACACTTGAAAGGTCTCCATTCCACACCGCGGGCTCTCGAGTTTCCGCTTTTTGTGCATCGGAAATCTAATCCGCTCCGACTTTGCCATTGAGTGCCCCGGCCTCGGAATGCGGTGAACCGGCAAGAACATCGCCGCTGCGGTGTAGGCACGCTGCGGCGCCGCAAGAGCGGTGGCAAATTCGCGGAAGAAGTCCGTCATGCGCGCAGAGGCTCTCGCAGGGGGGCTCTCGGAATAGGGAATGCTCTCGGTGGCGGCGCGCATTTCGCATTCATAAGACAAGGCTAGCCAGGCGCCTCGAACTTCTTTTCACCTTCGTGGATGGACGCCACCAACTCGGACGTCCAACGGTGGCGGCAACCGGGTGCGTCGACGTCGCCGTCATTCCGATGCCATCCCACCCACTCGTCGGAGTTAGGCTTTGTTTACGCTAGGCGCCATCGGACGGCGCAAAAACTTTCGTCCACTCCACCTGACTTAGCGTCTTCCTAGGATCTGGCTTGGCGTCGCCGCCATGTTGTAGTCTAAAAATACGAGTGGAAGACAAGCCCGAGCGAGGTGTGGCTCGAGCCCACCCGTCAAGATCGTCGATAAGGTCGGCCCACGCGATCCTGGCCTACCCGTTCTTCATGTCGCTTTTTTGGAAAGTTCACCCTATTTCCGATGCAGGTACTTTTTACTGCACCTTAAATCGGGTCGTAAATGACATCAAGTCCGATACTTTTGTTTATTCTTTCAGTAGGCAACAATATTTTCTTTCCTACCCATCCGGGCGAATCTCAGGAGGGGCATAAAAATCCTAAAAATGGACACCCCTATTGAACCCCTTTTGCAGGTAGTAAAACGTCTCCTCCTTTAAAAACCTTCGCGCCCGTTGACCACTGACCGTTCAGAAATCGAATTAGACACGTCGGGGTCCCCAGGCCAAATCTCAGGAGGGGCCCAAAAATCCTAAAAATGGACACCCCTATTGAGTCCCTTGTGAGGGGCAGTAAAACGACTGCTCCTCGAAAACATTTGCCCCCTTTGACCAATGACCATTCAGAAAACGGATTAGACCCTTTGAGGGCGGGCATGAATGTTTCGATTACCCGAATTTCCCGCCCGCACATCGCATTACCGCCTCGTCAGAACAACAATGTTGTCACTGCTCCACGCCATCCGTCCTCCCCTAGCGCCATCGAGTGTCCAATTTGCGCGCCAACAAAACGCGTCATTACCCGTGCTTTAATGGCGCCATTCAGCGTGCAGCAGTGCCGCGGCGGCGGCTTGAACTCGTGCCGCCGCGCCTACGTTATCCGCGACGCGCGAGTTCAAGTACAAGCTAATTGCGCCATAGTGCCGTCTTTTAGCGGCGTTTAATGCCTTTTTAGTTCGAGGTAGTCACGAGTTCCCATTTGCGCATGTAAACATTTTTATTGCGGGAAATCTGTGCGCGACAAGATTGACCTCATGCGTCGGTGACCGTTGTGAAGGCTGCAGGTTCATGCAAATTGCAGCGTTAACCAAAAGTATACCGCGAAAAAGCGGTGGTTTTCACGTGTAGAAGTGTCCGCCGGTATGGGCCATGAAGACTGTGATTGACCTTTATAGAATGTTGTGTCATACGAAAAGTGAACTTGTATTATCGCGCTGCTCCAGGATGAATTCAAGCGTCTAAAGTCGTGCAGTTCAGAGGTTGTAGCAGTCCCTTGTTTCTGGTCCATACACGTTCATCGTTTACCAAGTACCTAATCCGCCGGGATCACTCTACAACAGGGCTGGGCAGGTCCTGGACTGATGCTAGCCCTTGGTCCTGGGGATATAGGTCCTAGTCCTAGTCCCGGTCGTCAAAAAATTCCGTTGTGCAAGTCCTGTTCGTCACACTAGTCCTTGTTCGGGGCCTTTACGTCCTGGTCCTTGCTACGCTATCCGATTCCAGAATTGCCCCGTCGAAGTGCTTAATCGAGGCAAGCCGACCAGGGGCACCCACTTCGAGCCGGTTCGTAATACGGAATTTCAAGTCGTGGTGGCTCTTCTGTAGATATGCCTTTTCTGGACCTCTGGAGGAGTTCCAGCCTTTTTTGCTGATTACAGATACCTACTGCACCGGCCACCCTTGTTTAAACGCTTGTTGCCTTCCAGGTTGTTAGTCTCGTGGTTCCCACTACACTCCTTCCTGGTTCAGTGCCAGGTGCAGACGTTTATCTGGCTCCACACTTGCCGTCCATACATCCTTTCTTCCCATGATATTCATTGCCCCAGTCTCATGCCGAGCGCACTTCCCGCTTCCCGCCCAAATTTCCCATTTCCATTTCCCTTTTGGACAAGTTTATGGATAGGTGCGTTTTGCATTGCATCGATTTTGTCTGAAGCGGATATGGCCGCTTTGCGGAGGACCACCAACGAACGAAACGCGGACGAATGGAATGCGGTGTCCCTGGCGGGGTCTGGAAGGGCAGGTCGCAGTTGGCGAGAGGCGCCCCGAGATTTGCCCCGCTTACGCGAGGTCTCAAGCGTCCAGATGTTTTCTTTAATGTGCAAAAACCCAGCGCATTTGCATGATAAGACATGCATGGTTTTATGTATTTGTGCGGTTTTTGGACTCGGCACTTGACAAAATACTCAAAGACAACGGCCGTTAGCGCTACTCCATGCAAACCGCCTAGGCTTAAGCACCGCTTCCAGTCATCCTGCTCTGCCGCCCTATTCCGCGTCCGTGCCTTGCTCGGACAAATTGTGTCTCCGACGTATTTACCTAACCCGCTCGGACATGACTCCAATAATAACTGAGCTGCGGAACAGCGCTTTTGAAAACCGCTCGGAGAGTCCGTTACTTTTTCCTGACATGCTCGGGCTGTTCGCTACTCTTCAGTTTCATGCCCATCAGTACGCTACTCCTCGCCGACCTCTACTTTTGGCTGACAATTGCTCCTCAGTGCCTTCTTGCAAGTTACCCGACTACTCATTCATCCGATCGACCAGCGCACTACTAGTCATTGCCATGCTCGGACAGTCGCTACCCTGGTCGGATCAGGCGCTACTTCTCAATGTGCTGCCCGGGTTGCTCGGTTATTGGGCACACCATCCGCGAATCCTCATGTTAATCGGACAGTATACTACCCCTCACTTGCTTGCGTGAACTATACAAATTGCCCTCTTCCTCACGCATGTGATTCTCATCGTTATTGGATCACTGTGCCTTAGAACCTGCTCGGAGCGTGCCCTACGAGTCCTAAGCGCCGCCGAACAGTTGTTTTCCTCCTTTCCCATCCCGACATGTCGGCACTTCTCTCACGTCGTTCCCAGCTCGTACCCAGCACATCTTAGTTGTCGTCGTCGTCGTCGCACTGCATCCCCCAGGGGTATTGTGCGCGTGTTAGGGTCCATCTCCCGCCCTCGGCCCATCCGCGACATTGTCCACTTTGCATGTCTCGTTCGCCTTCTCCTTTCCGAGCGTCCGCAAAAAGCCGCTGACATCAGCCCCGGAACAGAAAACGAATCCAATTATCCCCGACGACAAGAGGAGGAGGAGAGGGCTCCTCACTTCGCTGCTCCTCCTCGCTGGCCCCCGTTTTGCCCCTTTTTCCGGACACCGGCGCTTCGCGGCTCGTTATTGCCGGGGTCGTTGGCCCCTTCCCGTCCGAGCAGGACGGACGCCTTCCCGGGAAAGGAGGGAAGACAAGCGTGTTCTCGAGTGTCTTATTAACGAGTTGTCGTCGCCCCGCCGCCGACGTGTAAGCCGAGCTGCGCGTGCAAATGAGCATGAGCGTACACGTTCCGCGCCCCGCCGGGAAGGCGCGACGTTCCGCTTCCGAGCACTCATTTGCACATTTTTCCCGAGCGCCTAATCAGGATAGGGCTCGTCTTGGTGTGGATTGGGGGACGGAAAAGGAAGATCCGTGTAGGAAATTCGGTTTTCCTGGTGTGGGTGAGAAAGTGACGCCGAGCTGGCGTCACTCCTCACGCTATATCGATACTGGGAGCGGTCTCTTTTCGCGAAGCGACGTGGCTAATATGCGGTGGAGGGCCTCAGCCGTGATTTTGCTTGCCTAGTGGTATATTCGGTCAGGAGCGGCTAACCGTTGGGCACACAAGTGAGCTCTTGCCATGGAAGCAGTGTGCAAGACGGTGTGGTTCGTCCCTCTCTTGCTAGAAACACAATGCACTCTTTACGCCGATTTCTTGCGTTAAAGTCAAGCGTCACAGTGTCGTCGTGTGCATCCATGGCGGGGGAAGGGGCATCCCGACCCGCTCTCATCGCTGTTTAAGAAAATCTGATGCTTTTAGTAGACGATGTGAATGATTTTTCTTAAAGGTCGGAACCCGTACCGTATTACGGCCCGTACCCGTACAGCCGTAATACGGTACGCCTGTACGGTACGGGGGGGGGGGGTCAGTACGGTACGGCTGTACTGTACGGCCGGAGTTTGCCGACTAATTTTCCTTTACGATCTGGACATTTTTCTCTTTTTTTAAACTGGAAATTCGCAGCATCCTAGGACACAACGTCGGAGTTCAGGCCAGTGAATAGCGCAACAAACATGACATTGATCATGCCGACGTAGTCGCTTCCGCGCCCTCTCGGAAGGAGCAATGCATAAACCCGCCATTAGCACTTGTTCAAAGGTGTATTCTTCGCGGAAATCTCGCTTCTTGTTGGCAACGAGTCGTCGGGAAACGGCTTTTGCTATGCGTAAACAAGCATAATTTCCCGAAAGGTGCAAGTGATACATATGGCTTAGTTGAGTAGCGAACCCTAAACCTTTATGCCTACGTACATCCCCAGTGTCTTATCGTGATTAGGGGCACATACATGTCGCACTTTGTCTTCATTAAATTTGCCTTTACTTCATGTGGGCGCACGTCTTGCGTAAACAAATAACGCATTTTTGCGAATCCCCTGGGCTTTTCACAAAAATTATTTTTTTAATGAAAGATCGGCATGGAGTTGTCTTCGAAGGGATTTTGCTTAAGGTGGAAGGGCTCTGCTCGTGCTGCACTTTTACGGTGCAAAGGCGTCTCTGCAAAAATTCCCACGTGTATTCGTCAGAAAACCGAGCTTCTCCTAGTTCTCCTAGTTCTCCTCAAGCTCTTTGAGGTCACTGCATCCGCGTCTCTGCTAACTTTGTTTCCTGGGATCCATTTCAGGCCTTCCTGGGCTCAAAGTGGACGTGGACAAAGTTGCCCCATACGGCTGAGTGGGCGCAGTGATCCCGCCTTGGGAGTTTTGTTTCCCGCTGTCCACCGAATCGACTTCCCGAAACGCTCCCACGGTGCGCGGTTCGTAGCCGCGTTTTCTTCCCTCAAATTACTACGCTCCGCGCGCAGCGCCCCCGGCCACAGCTACTGGGCCTCCTTAGGCTGCCCGCAGCGGGGCACGCTTGTTCTAGCGGGGCGGAAACTTTTCCACCTGCGCCACACCGGCACGACGAAAGGCGCGCTCGTCGATGGCGCTAAGGCGTCGGGCAAGTGCCAATTTTCCGCAACTTCCGTTAATAGCACCGCGCTCCTCAAGTGGCAAGCAGAGTGAGGAGTGAGGAGCGAGTGCTTTCTTTTACCGTGCTGCCGTTTGCAGTTTGACCCCGTTATACGCTGTGTAAGCATAATCCGGCCCGAGACCAAAAGTCGGGCGACCCCGCGGAGACGGCTGAAACAGTCTTCGACTGACCTTACAAGTTCACTGAACTTCGTTGAACTGAATTGTACCAGACCCAGTTCCGGTAAAGATCTGTTTATTGCCTGAAAAAAATCCTGGTTCAGTGCGCTGAAAACCATAACTGAACTTGCCATTTCAGTGAACATGCATTGAGCTCTATTAAACCAGAGCCCGTTAGCTCATGTTCAGTTCATTGCTCGATGAATTGCAGTTCAATGCAAATATATTGCTTGCAACATGCAACGTCGTCGTTATCGCCTCGATGCCAGAGTAGCGACACGTATATGTTGCTGACACGTTCGCCAGTCTGCGGTGTACGGCTCGACCAAGTTTCAAGCTGTTACGTCTCGAATTCACGCTCTGGTGCTTCGACTTAGTGGAGCTTGCTAGGGCGCGAGTCTTTCCATTTTGGATAGGCGTCTAGCAGCCGTTTTGCGTCGCTCTTGTGCCTTAAACTGGTCCGCATGAGAAATACGTCTTAACCTTGCTATTTAAATCTGCGCGTACAGTCCAGAATTACATTGGGATTTTCTGGTATTGCACGCATTAGGTGCAAGGAACAGCGCTGCTATTCCAGGACATACTAGGGGTTAGCATCGTCTCATTCCGAACTGCCGTGTCGTGCTATTCCGTGCTGCTTACGGATCGAAGTACGGCATGAGTTAGTCAGCACGGAACGATGAATGATGCCGAATTCTTGCCTTTTTGCCCTGCCTTTTTTGCCGTTTGGTGCGACGCCTATGAGGGACGGGGAGGGGTACGCGACGGGGCGCCATGCCGGGTCGGACTTGGAATGCCTAAATCAGGAATGAGAATGCGTCGATAGGTAACGCATAACGCAATGGGTCTTAGTGGGTTTAGGTGGTGAGTGGGGCTAGGGAAGAATCGGAATCGGAGTCGGAAATCGGTGATTTTTGGAAGAATCGGAATCGGATCCCCAGCCCTAGTGGTGGGCGAAAAACGCCCTCGACAGCGCACCGATGACTAAGCTCCAATCTCCTAGTAGAGTGTTTTTCGAAGAAAACGCTTCCTGCTTGAAAGGGCTCATCAATAATTTAGCGGGTGCTTACCTGCACACCGCGGAAAACGCTCGATAAACGCTGCTTGCACTCAGCGTCCACTCCATGGAGCCGGCTTTTGAGTGTTTTCGCCACTCCGTTCTCGGCTTATTTCACCGTTTTTCAGAAGTGTTTCTTTCCCGAACCGATTTGTAGTACGCTAAAAGGCAAAGGTTCCGATTTGGGTGAAATGAGACAATTGTGGCCGGTGGGAATTGGTGACGGGGTCGCATGACGCGTGTTCGGTACCTTGAAGCATTGCCTGCCCATGGCTAGCTTTCACTGCGCTGACTTGCTCAAATATGGATCTCCAGGCATTGCCGACGATGACATCGATCGCGCTTGGGAGGCGAGGCTTTTGCGAAATACCTTATTAAATGCCCCGTGGTCGTTTTTTTTCGATCGTCGCAAATAGGCGCCTCTTGAAAGTTATGCGTGGTTTAGCTATTTGCACACACACCAAAATTTGGTAAAGGTACTGGATTAGCTATATCTTCAACGCTTAATGCATGTAATTACACTTAAACCTGATTTTGCGTTTATGAGGACTGATGTGCTCTTAACCGCCACGGGCTAATAACGCAAAGGGGTCCTGTAATTCGTATACTTTTGAGGGTGAGGGTGAGGGTCAAAGTGAGGGTCTGCACTCCCCGAGGGCCATCGACGTCACTCGGAGCCCGAAAGTCCGCTCTAGTCTATAGTCGAGCGTATTTCAAAGCGCCGACGATGCTCAGAGCCTGCTTGATTGGACCAGGCCGCTAGCCCCGAGCTGAGAATTTATAATCAGTCGCATTGCATCGTAATCGTTTTTTTCCTTTCGTTTTCTGAGGACAATCGTAGTGTCCTTCAGGTAAATATACTGACCAGGTCTTGGGTCCACGTATACTTTCATCTAGTGTACGGAGGAGCAAGCAGGGGATCGGATTCTACAAGCAGATCTTCGTGGAGAGTCTTTCGGTGGGCCTTGGAAATACACTGCAAAAATGGCTTTCGTTCGTCACCGCGCGTAATAAGGATCACGTGTCGTGTCAAAATAACCACCGCAGTTGGCGTCGCATGCCCCGCGGTTTTGGTCATCGGTGTATAGCGGCTCGTATCTTAAGCCTCTCAAAAAACATCGCCCTACGTCTTCCTTGTCGCCGGGTGCGTGGCAATTTGTGCCGCGAAAAGTCAACTGGCCGCGCGCCATCAATCACCGGAATGGGGCGTGATTTGAAAAATCGTGCCACGCGCTCTTCGCCAGCGCATATCCTTTTGGCTCACGCATTTTTCGCATGTATATTCACTTCCCTTTCCTCGAGAAGCGGCCCAAAACCTCGGGAAAAGAAGTGGGCTTTTCGGCGGCATTCTGCCGCCAGTTTTGTTGTTGTTCGCAGCGCTGCGTCGGTGTCCTTTGGGTGCTTGAGGAGGATGCATTGTCGGAGGAGCGGAATGTTTGCCTAAGGACATCCCGCCGACGTCTGACGACATCTTTGAGAGCGTTCGATTGCGTGGAGGGCCGAGATTATCCCACGCCGATAGAGTCCTTTGTTTTGACGAATTTTTTTTGCCTATTTAGGAGACGTACGTGAAGGCTCTCTCCACGCGAATTATGCTCGTTTATTCGGACGCATTCTTGATGTCAAGCAGAGCGGGAGGCAAAATCCTCTAAAATTGAGTGTAGAGTTCGCCCGTATAAGGCACAGAAATTACGCGAAAGGGGTACAGGATGCGGGCGGTTCGGTCGTTTGTTTTCTGCAAAAACCGCTCTCCTGGTTTGGTAAGCGTTATCGGCTTGCACTGAACACGTCCCCAACACTTCTCTTCACCGTTGCTGCGACCTCTGAGAGTTATGCTCTGCGTAGATTCGGGTACCCCAATAAAGGACGAGCAACACTCGTGGCTTGCGTTCTACTTCTCTTTTCGTGCCGATTTTCTTCAAATATGGCCTCCGGTTAATGGCGCCGAACCTTCCTGGCCTGGCTTGCCTTTTCTGTAAAATATGTTTAAATTCCCATGCAAACCTCAGACCAACATGTCGTCGTTGCAAGCAATATGTTCTCCAAGAACACTTTATGAGGACACAGCTTTTCCCCCATTAAGCCATTAATACAGTACAGCGGTTAGCTAAAGGACGTTTGGAAAAGAGTCATCCACTTGAGGCCAATTGTTTCGGTCAGCTGTCGGGTTATTCCAGGAAACAGAGTCGCTCTTCGAATCAAGGCATCACACCAAAAATGGCATGAGCTTAGTGTTTAACGAAATAGTCATGTCGGCTGCATTGTGAACTCCTATAAAACCATTGTAATTTCGGAAAAGCACTATGAGTCACAATTTCAACAAACTATGTACCGAAGCCCCTGTACGTACCTAAACTTGAACTGACGTCCCCAGAACTTCGGTTTTGAAGTTGATGTCGCTGTGAAACACTTCTTGCAAGGTTTATCGGTGCACCTTCGTGTTCTCCGCCCGTGCTTCGTGCCCTTTTTACGAACGTAGCCACGCATAACATTTAGCTATTCTACGGCTTGCGGGCGTTTAATGAGCTCAGCCGAGTGCAGCATGGGCCTGCGATCGTTCCTCGTGCACGAAGACCCTTTGAGCGTGAACCGCCTGAAGCTCTCGGACCGACGACAGTGTGAGGAGCTCGAGTTTAAGAGCCTCATCGGACCGGTGCCGCACGAGAACGGACGCGCCAACGGCTACGCGACCACAGCGCTAGGTGGGACCGGTGGAGGCCGACCGACGCACGGCTACACCGTCGACTACTCAAGTATGGTATTCGCTTTACGCAACGCACTCCAATCAAAATTAGCATCATCCATTCCCATCAGAAGCGTCGTCAGAATGACTCATCCCTTCGCGTCTTATGCCACTTCAAAAGATCATAATTGCCCATAATTTTGGGCGGATTCGGAGGGTGATGGGGCAGAAATCTCTTTTTGCAGGCGTATAAAAGGTTTTTGTCGCCACGACCGAAGATGAATAGGTATGTCGATTTTCTAAGGTCACTGTTTTCTGCAGTCCTAGCGGCCGTTTAGCTAGGGTTAGTGACCGAAAAAGGCTTCGATCGGCATGGATAAGTATAATTCGTTGGAAAGGTAGGAACTAAACTTCGTCCCGCCGTGCTCCATGACGACAAAAAGCACTGTTTTATGGGGGGAAGGCACTTAGTCAATCTAGAAAACCGCCAGCAAAAATGAGTAAGGCCTCGACGCATGCGAAAGCGTCTCTCCGACCGTGCGACTCATTCGATGAGAAAACCACATCGCCTCTAAACAAAGCGTCTTTGCTTCTGACGCAAAATCGGGTCGGACGGTTCCATTTACGCAAGTCCTAAGTGTAAAATTCTTAAACTCTTCCATTTCATCGACCAATATTATGCCCTAAAAGTAGTCACTATCTCAGAGAAAAATTGGCGGTTTTTCTGATAGGTTCACAAATTCATACGAGAATACCCTCCTCTCCGTCTTCAAACATGTTTTCGCCCAAAAAAGTGCGAAGCTCTCAGGCGACGGGCGTGGTCCCCACGGAGCTCCTCACCGCGGAATCCATAAGCCACTCTTCGCTATGAGCGGCGGTGAAAAGACTCGCGGGTAGCGGTGACAAATTCGGTTAGGGGCGTCGAATTTTCGGCCCTAATTTTCTCTCTATTTTGCGCGCCACTCACGCGCCCATTGCGGCGCATGAACCGCGCCATTTCGGCGCGGGTCGAGCCCTACGAAAGCAACTTTCCGGGTCACTTTCAGCGATGGAGGCGAGCACTTCCGCCACCTCAGCGGCGGCTCACGCAGGCGCTCCACGCGGCCATCACGTACAGGCGAGCCCGGTGGGGCCCATCCGGTGCATCGGTGGACGCGGTCCACTGCAACGGCGGCGTTGGCGGCCATCAGCACCATCCGGCAGAGGGTCGCAGCAGTGTGGAACAGGGCTCGTCACGTACGCAGACACCGCTGTCGCTGCCCTCGTCGACCGCGAATCACGTCGGAAGCGTGCACGGTAAGCGACGATTCTGATTCTGTACGTGTGCACATGCCTCCGACAATAGTCGCGGTTTTTGGCGTTTTACATACACACATTTTATTTTTCCCTGAGATTTTTCCTTGAACCCTGAGAACGTCCGGCGCTATTTGCAGTTCCCCTAGCACTAAACCTAGAATTGCCAGTAGCTACGAGGGAGAGACGACCCTAAGAATGAGCTAAGCATGTTACGGACTGTGCGTGCATGCGTGCGAGGTGCATGTGTGCTGCCGGTGCGAGTTTGTTGCAGGGAACGCAGTGATAGCTAGGTGTTGCATCCTTTTTTCTTGTATGTGAGACTTTGCAATGAATTTTCAAAACTGAGATTTGTGTATATTCATGCTAGTCGAACGTTTTATTGCCGTAGAAGACGATGGATATAACTGAAGATACGAAGAACTCAGCGGCTTGCAAACTACTAAAATTAACTGGTTTAAAAGGTCCCTTTTTCGCGCAAGAATTCTCAATATGAGATCACTTTCGTGGGTATCTTCTGACCGATGGACGCGTAATAGAAGAGATCCTTAATGCCACTTCCACGATAGACATTCGCCAGTTCCTTAACTTCGTCGTCGCTCACTTCCTTGGTGTAGTAAAGGTAGAGTGCCTAAGCAAAACGATTAGAGTCCATGCATCACCCATGGGCAACCGGGCCGGGCTGGGTACGGGCCTCGATTTTTATTGCCTAGCCGGGCGTTGGGTAGGCCGGCCCGGTTAGGGGCTCAAAAATTGATAAATTTCGTCCAAATTTTACTAATTTTTGCCAGATAGACCAAAAAGTGGCTAAATCGGCAGGGTATTTTATGTAAAGACAGCCAGGTTCCACACATCAAACTCTCTTTAAAGGGCAAACAATTCTACCTGTACAAAAGTACTAACGGGGGACCAAAGACGGTCACTAGCCGGAACAGGCCATTTACCGGGCCTGGATTTAAAGGCCCGCTGGTCGGTCCTGGCCTCACCTTATAAACCCGTTTCCCATGGTTGCCACAAATCTCATACTGCATTCGACGTCTTTGAAACTGACCTTTACTTTCCGAAACTTCCGGATGAGATTGAGGGAATCATCGGGACTCATGTCCCTATAGTGACCCAGCGCTTCCGTGATGATGAATGAGTCGGCGACTCGACCAATAGCGTTCAAGGTGTGCTTTGTTGCATGACGCCAAATGCCTACGCCGTTGAATATGCAGTTTGGAAAGGCGGCCGAGATGAATTCGGCCAAGTCGGGCTCATTCGAAAAAGTCAGACAGGCCACGAAGTCGAAACGGTCACAAATCCCAAAAGCGCGGTAAATAGCGACCCACGTGTCCGAAATGTAAAAGTCGAGATCCGAGAATTGCTCCCATCGAATCCTGGCGGAAGCATTGATTGCGAGTGAGGAACACAGCGCATTCGTTACCGATAGCTCGCTCAGATCGAATAGACGTAGGAATGCGACAGCTTCAGCGAAGACTTCAGTGGGGAGCATTTTGTTTGACGCAATAAGGCAATGCAAAAGTCGTAGTGACAAACGACTAAGCGGAAATAAGCTTT
>JNEY01000202.1:96143-106339 GCA_020875895.1 Aphelenchus avenae
GGTTTGGTCATGTAGTACCTAGGCAAGGCGTCCATCTGTCGTCTGAGCCGGCTCCGATTGTGCTCCAAAATTTAAAAAAGATTTTCAGTTTATACGATTATTCTGTTAAAAAACTGCTATCCGATGCCGATTCCAATTCCCACCTCGTCCCGGTAGTAAGTACGGCTGAGTGGGAACCGGAATCGACATCGGATTTTAGCGAGTTGTAGGCTGAATTTCACAGAGTTTCGGAATCGGCTCCGGACCCGACGAACGTCCAGCCAAAAACTAAGCGGGCTACATTCGTTGACGAACCTGCTTCCCGCCGCTCTCCAGGAGCCAGCTAGGCAGCTGTCGAACGGTCACCGTCACAGCGCCGTGGTAGTCGGGGTCGCTCTGGTACAAGGCTCTGATGACAACGCAGCGCCCCGTCAGCGTCGCCCATGAGTACGTGCACATGTCCGTGCAGTTCAGCCTTTCCGCACCATAGCGACAATCGCGGAGCATCGGAAATGGTCAGCGCTAGCTGTCTTCGATGGCACGAGATTGGACGGACCGTATTTTACCCAGTTGGGCCACGCAACCAAAATGTTTGGTCGTGCCGGAAACATAGTTACCAAAAAACCAGGTTTTGGTCCTACTGAACTGAATTGAAGATAGAGCTCAGTTCAGTTCACTGAACTGGCTTCATTTGAACTAGTTCATTTGTTTGTTTCAACTTACTGAACCGGGTTTCGGTCCACTTTAACTGAAATGAACCTTGCGTCCCGTCCAGCTTAGTTCATTTCAATAATTCCAGTTCAGTGTAACCAGTTCATTGGATCTCTGGCCCCAAGCACTAGCCAAAATGAGTGAGTTTTGGTTTTAGAACACCGTAAAATCGAATGAGAACGGGTATAAACGGGACAAGGTTGAAAATAATGGAGAGTAGGCCATAATCAGGCTGTGGAATTTTCCAGTATTTCCGAAAGGGGCCAAGGCTAGGAACGGGGGGAGGTGAATTAAGTAGGGTCAAAACCATGTAAAATGCAGTACCTCTCGGCAGGTAAATCCAAAGTCTTCGAACAAGGTGTGAAAGAAATCGGTCAGGTTCCTCCCGGCTAACCAAACATGGAACATTCGGTCCAGCACCACGAGTTCCGACGGCGATATTGTACGAAGCACGGGCTCCATGTTGCCGACGCCGGCGCCAGCTATGGAATACGCGGCCAGTTTCCGGAACGCGTCCTCAGTGATATTCGGCAGGTACGTCAGCACATCCTGACGCACAAGCGTTTGATTGATGGCGTCTGGTGGAAGCAGGACACGGTGATCATCAAATTTATACTTTGGCCCACCTGCGTTCTGTGGACAGATGGAGAGTGCCGGAAACCTGAGACGTTTTACCTAAGCTTATTGCAATAATGGCACTCTCTTTCCGGCTCTTAGCCGGTGCTTGAGCATGCGGGAGGAGGGGGGGGGGTCAGTAGCGGATGGACATGAGTGGGGTAACCGGTTCCTTGGTCCTTTATAGGGAGGGGCATGGGGACTCTTCTGCATGTTTCGAACCAGGCCGCTAGGTGCTTATTTTTCGAGCACAATGTCTCTTTAGCTAGAAGGGCCGCAGCATACGCACCTGGATGTTTAGGGTTCGGAAGGATGGCAGGTGCCAAACAGATATCGGCACGCATTAGCGATATCTTGCTTGTTCCCCTATATGGCATTGACCCACCATGCTACTAGTACCGTCGAAGCTTACCTTGTGGACGGTGGTGACGGTGTACGGTAGTTCTCGAAGTAGGCCTGGACGGTTAGGCTGGTCGTATACGCTGAGACAATGAAACAACAGAGAAATAACGAGCTCCAGGCGAATTTTCTTAACGGTCTATTGGCCTGCAAGCGACCGAGTCGTAGAGACAAGCCGATGCATTGCGAGCAGTCATACCAAAACGATCTGCTGGACGCAATCGACGCCAAGTGTAGGCAGCTTTCTTTCGCACGCTTTCAGAAAGTCCCGCATCGTGTCGCCTGTTGAGCATAATTGGCGCCATTGACGTACTCTCCTGCGGAACATGAGAGCACTTAAGGTACCTAGACAGGGGAAAGCCGGTCCGGACGATTCCTCTGTTCGCATGGCAATGCAGAAAAGGACAGGAACAATTTCTCTCTTAGGCAGCAAATTCTTGAAGTAAACGTTCAAAAGATTTGATGTAAAATAATACTGCAAGCCGGCAGAGCTGACTAAAGACGTGCAAATTTCCGTAGTTGTGCCATTGGTGGCGGGCCATTTACCCAGTTCGGATTTTGGACCAAATCAGGCAAACACAGCACGTAGATAACGTTGATCAAAAGCTATTCATAGAATACACAGAGCTTTTGACAGCTATCTAACCATGTAGCGTGACGCATGCGCGATGTAATATTTGACTCGGATGTTTGCTTGGAGATGCTAGAGAAACATACTCCGCACTAAGGTCAGTTACGTTTAGAATTACGTTTCCTGAATCCACTGGGATCGGGTTTCAAATTTTGCTTATGTCGCGATTATAGGCAGCTTGTAGCTCTTTCCAGGTTTCCACAAAGATTTCGCTTTCTTCCCACTTTGAACCGTTCGTTGTCTGTGACCCCGAACTGGTCCGGTTGCAGTCACGGCGAAAACCGCCGGTTCGGTCCGGCACGGGATTTCGACGGATCGTTAGCAGCCCTGTCGCTTACACGTGGCTTACTCATCTTCGTTGCGCAAGCGGCCTTTCGTCAGTCCTCGACAAGAAATTTTACTTGGGTTCATTTGTCAGACCAAACCATTGTACCTTCATATGATGGCAAACACTATCCACAAAACGAAAGAAATCGTGTAGAACTAGACGTCTAAGACGCCAAGTGGATACGCGTCAACGCCTAGCAGCCCGCATCGCTACGACCACGCGATCTTCCGCTGCATTGAGCCACGACGATGGCGATCCGCGAGCACCGTCGTGGAGCTGAAGTCCGGTCCACTGGTGAGCGAAGGAGGCAGTTTCTGGTTCTGGATGAGCTGTCGCTCCCACATTTCCAGCGCTCGCTGAAAGTTGTTCTCGAGGCGCACCTTCACGATGCGCTCCATGTAGGCGCGAGCGCAGTCGAAGCTGAAAGCGGACGTTATGCGTGATTGCATGAACACGCGTGGTACATGGCACACCCCGGTTGCGATATTAACAACTCTTAAAAAATATATTCTCGAGGTGCCTGTGTTGTGGTTCGAGCTACCTCATACAGCGAAAGCATGGTATGCGATAGCGCGACGAAGAAGACGCACAGATGGAACGCACAATAGCAACTAGCGATGGCACGCCATCGCGTACCGTACTCCGTACGGTATCGCATTGCCGTGTTTAGTGTACGCCAGTACGGTACGACTGGGGGTCAGTGCGGTACGGAGTATCTGAGTACCGGACATTTACCATTTTTAACGCCCGTATAATCATCTGCTTAGTAGTGTTAATCAATCTCTGTCCACGATTAGGCTGAGGCTTAGGTCTAGGCTGTTTGCTTAGGCTTAGGAATGCTAGGTTTTCTACCTATTCGGCCGGGTTAGTTTTCGTAATCTGGACCGCAATAACCCGGCTATTAGGTATTCAAACAACCGATTGGTATTCAAACGACGTGGTGTAGCCTGTGGCACTGTTTAGAATGAATGCGGGCTCGTATTCTGTAAGTTTATAGGGGCCGAACTCGACCAAACTTCGTTCAGAGCTGACTACATTTTAGCAATACCGGTCAGATATCTAAACTTCCATGTCTTCCGTTAGCGAGCTTTGGTCCCTTTTTGGCAGGAAAAAGTTTGGTACGGGAAATTTTCCCGAACATTAAATACGGTACGACACTACGGTACGGGGGGGGGGGTTTAAGTATAGTAGGGGATGAGTCAGTACGGTACGGGTCTAATGCCAATGGCTGTTGCTAGTGGCTATGTCGAACAGCTTCCCAGTCAACACTTCCGCGAACCAGTGGCCCATGCCGTTCTGCAATCGCACAACTTACGAAATCTTGTGGTAGTTCATCATGTACTGAAGCGCTAGCGCCTGGCAGGAGTTGCGCCCGTCGCTGTTAAAGATGAGGATCTGAAACCATCGTTCATAATGTCCTTCGCCTGCATGCATTTCTTATTCACTTACGTGCATATTCCTTTGTCTCGCCTCCGCGATGAACCGATTGACCTGCGCAAAGGTCTCCAAGATCGCCTGCGGAGGCGACTTAAAACTGATGCCAATGACCAGCTCTACAGGCGAGTGAAACCTCGGGTCACCGCACGAACATTCGGGGACCTTCAAACGCTCGTTGCCGGTCAGGTTCTAAACAATTTCTTTTCGGTGCATCTTTTAGGAAACGATGCGCTAAGGTGCGCTAAACGATGTATATCTGCGGACTGTCCCCGTAGCTTTGCTGACCAGGAGCGCCTCGCTTGAGCTTCGCTTTTCAAAATTTTAGGGGTAAATTTTAGCGCATCTTTTATGACATTTTTAGAACGCTTTTAGAAACACTAGCCCCTTGCTTAAGACTTGGTTTTTGTGTAGCAGCCTGTCTCTAAAACATCTTTTTAGGACAATTTTTTCTGCCTGCCGACCAAATACCACTATCTCAGTGCTGACGGTAGAAACGCCAAAACAGCAAAAAGCCCTAAAAACGTGTCCTATACAGGTGTTTCCTAAAAAAACTTGTTCCAAATACGAGTCCTAAAATCGTCCTAAAAGACATGTTCTCAAGGAAGCCGCCTCGCACCCCGCACTTACCACGAGGTATCCGATGCGTTTGTGGCACAGCCACTCACTTTGAGTGACCGCCTCGAAGGTGCCGCAATGCAGGAACTCAAGCACCCTGTAGCTGAAGTAGTACGAAACGGAGAACGAGCGTTGTCGACCGAAATCAGTGGACGCACTCTGCGATCGCTTCATCACGCCATCGGAGGACGAAGAAGTAGCGACTTCGGCGGGGCTGCTCGAGCTCTGAAAAGGGACACCCGTTGTATGTACGTTGGCAAAGGTCGACGATATTGAGCTTAGTCTACCTGCGCCGGCTAAGGAAATCTGTGATTGGTTAGTTACTCGCCTTCCCCCCAAAAAAAAACCATGTGTGGACCGCCTTTTTCGATTATAGCGTCGTCGGATTCATCTCTTCAGTACGGGCGAACTGCATGCTTCCGTATGCGGAACTTCGTACAGGCTTAACATTAGTTATTATAGCCTAACTATGCCATTTTAATGTTAGTTTAGTGCTATAAGACCATAGTGACCCCTTTTTTACCCATTTTAGGGTTCCACCACTCCACCCTATCCTGGAATTCTAAATACGGCTCTGCTTCGTACGCATGCCTGTAGGCATGCATGGTATGCTTTCTGTATTTTCTGCAACGCGGTAGCGTGAGGTACCGCTCGAAATTTACGACGGAACTCGTACCTGCTTCTGAATGGGACCGCTTAGTCTGCATGAGTGTGCCATGCATGCCCAAAGCTTCGCACCTGGTTATAGTGATTTTGCTTCTGTTTGGCCCATGGTTTTAAGCGGGATTCAGATTGATTCTGACATTTTCTGACATCTGACAAATTGGCCTCCTCAGTGGAAAAGTGAGGGTGTGGTAGGGCGAACAGTATACAAAAACTTGTGGTCTGGGGGCGGGGTTTTCACCATAAGCGCTAAGAATAGGTTTTGGGGTAGGTGTTGGCGATTCGTTGTCGTTAATACTAAAATCGCTGCATTGTAGAGTGGCCCACCGACTCTATCAACTAGCTGCTTGTTCCAAAAAGGCGTGACGAGTCACTAAACTTTCGTCCACAGGCTGGCTTTTCGTCCCTGCTTTACAGTCTAACTGGAAGTTTCTTCGAGCGATCTTGGCCGCAGAACCTCCCCTCACACCGATGTGTACGGTCGCTACACCATAGAGTAAATTGCCTGTTCCAGCCACCGAACTCTGCTTAGTAATCTGTCCATTTTTGGAACGCCTTTAACGGCGATTTGGTGTCCTGTCCACCACCTTCACCTTAATTGCCGGCCTCAGACTTCCTGCAACCGGTGCCGGGGTGCGATTAATTAAAACTTTTGATCGCGCCACGGGACGGTTTTAGCCGGCCTATTATCTCACCTCCGCTGAGATAGGCCGGGCGGACGCCGGGGAAGTATCGTAACCTTTCGCTTGCAGATGGCTGCAGCGCAAAGACGATGGAATGAACGGGCCTTGGCTTGTAAAATGGCAAACTTGTAAACTTGTAAAAAAAACGGCAAAATAGTGACCGCATAAAGCAATGGATCATGCGAACTTTTGACTAAAGATTGGCAGTCGTTCAGATAGGACAGCCGTACCGTACCGTACTCCGTACTGTCTCGGCATGGAGGTGATCGGTACGGTACAGAGCATGGTACGGGGGGTTAGTCCGTACGGATAACGGCTCCGTACTGGAGTACGGGACGGATCACGGCACGTGGTGGTCCAGTACGGTACGGTTCGAAAGCATGTTAAGCAAAATTAGCCGAAACTTCGTGATGTTGGCAAAACGGCTCAAATAACTGAAGCTAATCCTACGTAGTTTTCAGTCCGGATTTGTTGTTAAATACAATAAAAAGGCGTGAATCGTGCAGGCCTTAAGGAATGCATTAAAACACATTACCTAATATAATTTGCCTTTTAACTGGTTCCGACTCCGACCAGCTTTTGGCGGAGCTACGCGGTCCCGAAAGCATTCGATTCCAAATGTCACGGATTCGTTAGTTCATTTAAAACTAAACTGAACCGAACCGCATTTGATGACCCGGATCCGTACAGCACAATGAGGAAAGGTTGTTGCTTGGATAAAGTCGTGGAAACTTACAGGCTTGTACGAGCTTAACCGACCTTTTCTGATCTAACCATAAGCTCTTGCAACCACCCGTGTACGACATTACGTTCCACGGGTATACCACTCAAGGTCTCAATCTACATACGATTGAAAACTAGTCATCAGCCCAAATGTCGGAAATGCACCTGGTGCCTACATACGCTTACTGCGTCGTACGTCTATACGTACGTTTACGTTTACTGCTTTGATAGACAATCTTTAAGGCTTAAGATAAAATTTCAGTTTTCGATTAATTTTTCGATCCAGTTTCATTTTTCAGCATGAAGAAGGGCGCTTCAGTTTTCAGTTTGCCAGTCGTTTTAGATGAAACCTTGGATCTAATAGTACCAAGTGGGGCATCCTGTGCGGAACTCACCAAGTGACTCGCGAGGCTCTGCGTCCTCAGCTGGACCTTCCCCGGTGGACAAGTGCTCGAGGTCGACGTATTGGACGCTCGTCTTTGGCGCGCACACCGTCGCGACGTGGCTGAACTGCTCGCCACCGACGTCATCGATGTGCTCGGGCTCGCAAAAGGAGAGTCCTCCGCGATGCCCACTGGCGGTGGTCCGGCCAGTAGGACTGGGCCGGTCTGGGACCGCTGGAAGACGCGACCGGGCACGTATTCGCCGGTCCGCCTGGAGCTCGAAGACGAGACCGCAGGTAGCGACGAGACCGACGCGGTGGGCGAGTCGGAGGTTGACGCCTAAGAGGAAGAGGTTTCTTCTATTATGGGTTAACAATGGTCCCAGATCCCAGGTCCTAGAAGTGCAGTACAACGAAACCCAAGGCTTGAGCCTGAACTAAACTGGATAAGGCCTGAAGACTAGGCCTAAAGCATGGTCTAAAGAATCCTGAGCCTGCGTGGACTCCCGACGAAACTCCGTCCTAAACAAGGTTTAACCCACTTGGCCAGCCTAGCAGAAGGATGGTATACGATTGGTCCTCGGTGATAGACGACAGTTCCATTTCTACAAACAGTTCGACCTAAGCCTATGCCCGGACCTAAACCTAGGGACATCTCCCTACGTTTGAAGAGCCTTTATAGGCACAAAGGGCCCTGTGCAGGAAGGTGGCTACTGCGTAAAAGTGCTAAGCCGATGCCTCCGCCTCCCTAACTGATCGCTACGGTCGCGTCTTATGACCTTACGATCTTAAGCGTCCCCGATAAGCCTTAGGCTGAGGAACATAAATTTCTACGTTCGTGAAGGGCTAGTCTTAAGCCTAGTACCAACTAGAGTTCAGCGCCCGTACCAAGGTACGGGCCAAACCCGTACCCGCATTATACGTCACGGCAACACGGCACGGGAGGGTCCACGACGGGTACGCGTACGGCACGGGTGCCAAAAATAAGCCGCGTTTTGCCAAGCCGTGCCAACCCAAGCCGTATTTATGCCGTGTTAGTGTACACGGCTCGACATTCTTGGGTACACCACGGCACGGCTATATGGCACGGGAGGGCACCACGGGTACAGGTACGGCACGGGTGGGCCTACCACGGGTACGGGTACGGCACGGGGTACCAGCGTCGATCTCTAGTACCAATCCTTTCCAAAGTTTAGGAGAAACTAGCCTCTTACCTGCGACAGACACTTTGCAATCCGATCCGACCGTCGATGCGTCGGAACTCCCGGAATACCGTCCTCGGAGTTAGAGGAAGATCCGATCGACGTCCCGCCTGTCTGATCACTAGCGATGGACAAGGCCGAGTCGATCGCCTTAATCGTCTTTGGCGTCAGCGGTGGTTCTTCGGGGATGGGATGGTCCATGGAGGCGCTGATCGGGGAGCCGCGCAGCATGTACGGACGCGTTTGGCGCTGCATCCCTAAGTACCAAGCATGCGTTCAAACAATTCGCAAACAACGAAACGCGTGAACGCGAGCCTTGTACGTACGTCGGTAGGGGTGGGCGAGAATCGGGACCGGAACTCGATGTTTTCTTTAGGCGAATCGGAATCGGACTCGGTCCAAAAGATCGAGTCCACCGGGGCTTTGATGGGCCCGCCGCACCTAGTATCAACGAATTTTTAGGCAAAAATCTCCCAAATTTAGCGAAAATTCGCTCTTGCGGCGCCTAGTCGGCGTTCATTCACACTTGGACATCAGGCATTTCTGAGCGATCCTTACAGGAGCCCTTGTGCAGCAAACCTTGCATGTACTTCTTACACTCGGAATCGGGCTCGGAACTAGGTATTTTCGTTTGAAGGAATCGGGATCTTTTTTAAATTTTTCGAATCAGTCGGAATCTGAACCGGTATGTGACGCTAGGGACACTCATCCCTAATAAGCGGCAGGATGGCATTGGCGTTTCATTTCTGGCTTCGGTAATCCTGATTAACAACTGTAGGGAAGGACAGCCTAACGGCACGCATTGCCTGTAATATACGATGCCGACGCTGCTATAATGGGCGAGATTCTAGCGCCTTCAGGTCGTAAGCAACCCGCCAATGGGTAATTACTGCGTTCCGCCGGCTTGCGTCACACGACAGCGCTGTACGCACAGCGCTAACTTGCGAATTATGGAGCGATACCAAAACCCCAGTCGGATTCCCGAGATTGTAAGAGACCCGCATCCAAAGAAACTTTTTATGCCAGACTGACAAAGGAACAACAATCCGGGGCGTACAATAAAGGGGAATTTGCTTACGACTCACGATCTGCAAAGCATCTGGAAAGCGCACGTCCTGATATGCAAATTATGCTGGCTGGAGCCTTTCGTATCACCATGCTATGGCATAAGTAGGTTGGAAATATTCTGGTCAAAAATTCTTTGTGCTAGCCCAGTAAAAAGCTCGAAAACTTCCCCGATAAGAGAAAAAATAAAAACAGTTCGTGCAGGGTCCTGATGCTTAGAGCTTGTTCTCATCGCTTTAAACCATGTTTAAATGCAACGGCTACATGGGCGGCACAATTGAACCGGGCGAGCCGAACCCTCTAGGGAGAGTCCATGTAAGCTGCCTAAGCCTAAGATGGATGAAGTGGAGGCGAAAACGTATTTTTGGGGGAATCGCAAGTGTCGTCTACAAAGGGGGAGTTGAACAGTGGTAAACTCTGGACGATTGTCGCTCACTCAGCACACCACTGACTTTCCTGCCAATGTGTACCTCAACTCTTGCCCTATATAGGCAGATGTGACACAATCTACAATGTCCCAACACCGCTCTGAGAAAGTCAGTAGTCGGCAATTTAATCGCAGCTTCACATGCGTCAACTTGTACGCAGTCGGGTGCCTACTCGCCTCCGCTTTCGCGAAAGGATGCGCACTTGACGGGTGAGCTTTCTTGTGTAAATGATGTCTCTACAAGCGGCGGGATGCGCTACGTCAAAACGTAGGTTGGTCGTCGAAGGCACCGCCATCGCTAGAGTGCCAATTATAGCGGCGCAGAAGTGCGTCACG